>JAODAL010007036.1:0-128593 GCA_025379985.1 Phyllomedusa bahiana
TCGGTTTCTCAATTTTTTTGCGCAATTTACATCCCGGGGTTAATTAAGGTTGTTTTTTCTCCTTGGTGACCCAAAAAACCGTCTTTTTCACCCCAAAATTACAATTTTCCCGTACCATTTAATTTACAAGCAAAGGGTTTAATTAATTTTTTTTTTTCTTTTTTGTGTTTGCGTAGAAAAACACGCAATTGTAACGCTACAAAGTGTAGTTTTGGTTTTCTAATTTTTTGCGCAAATTTTTAACCAGGGGTTTTAAATTTAAATTGTTTTTTTTGGTGACAAAAATGCCGTTTTTTCACCCAAAAAATCATTTTTCTGTACATAATTCACAAGAAAAAAAAAGGTTTAAATTTCAATTTTTTCTCTTGTTGTGTAGCGTAGAAAAAAGCAATTGTAACACCTTCAAAGCTAAGGGGATTGTGGCTGCTCAATTCTTTTGGCAATTTAATCCCGGGGGGTTTTTAAGCGTTGTTTTTCTGCTCTGGGGGACAAAAAAAAAAAGTTTTTTTCACCCCAAAAAAAAACAAAATTTTTGTCCTTTTTCACAGCAAAGGTTAATTTTCAATTTTTTTCTTTTTTTTTGTTGCGTAGAAAACAGCAATTTAACCGCTCAAAGCTAGTAGTTTTGGGTCAATTCTTTTGGCAAATTTTCATCCAGGGGTTAATTAAGCTTGTTTTTTTGTTTGGGGGACCCAAAAATTTTTTTTTCACCGCCCAAAAATTTTCAATTTTCCCCGTACCTAATTTAAAGCAAAAGGTTAATTCAATTTTTTCTCTTGTGTGCGTAGAAAACACGCAATTGTAAACCTCAAAGCAGTAGTTTGGTTTTCTCAATTCTTTGCCAAAATTTCATCCGGGGTTAATTAAGCGTTGTTTTGCTTGGTGACAAAAATACCGTCTTTTTCACCCCCCAAAAAAAAACAATTTTCCTGTACATAATTCACAAGCAAAGGTTATTTAACATTTTTTCTTCACTTGTTTCTGTAGCGTAGTTAGACAAACACGCAATTGTATCACGCTACAAGCTTGTAGTTTCTATTTGCCTCAATTCTTTAGCGCAAAATTACATCCAGGGTTAATTAAGGTTGTTTTTGTGCTGTGGTGACAAAAATATGTCCGTTCTTTTTCACGCCAAAAATTCAATTTTCACTGTACTATAATTCACAAGCGAAGGTTAATTACAATTTTTTTCTTGTTTGTTAGCGTAGAAAACACGCAATTGTAACCACGTACAAAGCTAGTAGCTTGTGGCTGCTTATTTCTTTTGAGCATTTTACATCCTGGTGTTAATTATGCGTTGTTTTTATGCTTTGGTTACTCCAGAAACCGTCTTTTTCAGCGCCAAAAAAAATTACAATTTCCTTGATACCATAATTTCACAAGCAAAAAAGGTGTAATTACAATTTTTTCTCTTGTTGCTGTGCGTTAGAAAACAGCAATTGTAACACGCTACTAACAGCGGTAGAGTAGTAGTTTCTGGTTGCTCTCAATCTTTTGCGCAATTTACTCAGGGTTAATTAAGAGTTGTTTTCTGCTCTGGTGACTCAAGAAGCCGTTCTTTTTCACCGCCAAAAGTTACAATTTTCCTGTACGCCATAATTCTAAGCAAAGGTTATTACAATTTTTCTCTTGTTTGTAGTAGCGTAGAAAACACGCAATTGTAACATAGCTACAAAGCTAGTAGTAGTTTCTGGTTGCTCTATTCTTTTTGCGCAATTTACATCCAGGGGTAAATAAAGCGTAGATTTTGTGCTGTGGAGACAAAAATAGTCCGTCTTTTTCACCGACAAAAAATTCAATTTTCTTTGTACTATTTATTCACAAGCGAGGTTAATTACAAATTTTTTCTCTTGTTGTGTTAGCGTAGAAAACACGCAATTGTTACACCGCTACAAGCTAGTAGCTTGTGGCTGTCTCAAATTATTATTGCGCAATTTACATCCAGGGGTTAATTAAGCGTTGTTTTTATGCTTATGGTGACAAAAATAGACCGTCTTTTTCATGCCAAAAAATACTTATTTTCCTGTACATAATTCACAAGCCAAAGGTTAATTTCAATTTTTTCTCTGTTGTTGAAGCGTAGAAAACACGCAATTGTAACACCTACAAAAGATGAGTAGTTTCTGGTTGCTCAATTCTTTTGCGCAAGTTTACATCCAGGGGTTAATTAAGCGTTGTTTTCTGCTCTGGTGACTACAAGTAACCGTCTTTTTCACCGCCTACAAGTTATCAATTTTCCTGTACCATAATTCACAAGCAAAGGTTAATTAAAATTTTTTCTCTTGTTGGGTAGCGTAGAAATCTCGCAATTGTTAACACGCTAAAAGCTAGTTGTTTCTGAGTTGCTCAATTCTTTAGCGCAAAATTACTTCCTGGGGGTTAATTAAGCGTGTTTGTTGTGCTGTGGGGTGACAAAACATAGTCCGTCTTTTTCACCGCCAAAAAATTCATTTTCCTGTACTAAATTCACAGCGGAAGGTTAATTCAATTTTTTTCTCCTTGTTGTGTTGTAGCGTAGAAAACACGCATTTGTAACAAGCTACAAAGCTTGTTAGCTAGTGGCTGCTCAATTCTTTTGCGCATTTTACATCAGGGGCTTAATTAAGCGTTTGATTTTTCTGCTTGGTGAAAAAATAGACCGTCTTTTTCAATGCCAAAAAATAATATTTTCCTGTACCATAATTCACAAGAATAGGTTAATTACAATTTTTTTCTCTTGTTTGTGAAAGCTAGAAAAAACGCAATTGTAACACGCTTCAAAGTAGTAGTTTCTGGTTAGCCTCAATTCTTTTGGGCGCCAAAATTTTACATCCAGGGGTTATTTAAGCGTTGTTTTTCTGCTCTGGTGACTCAAGAAACCGTCTTTTTCACGCCAAAAGTTACAATTTTTCCTGTACCATTAATTCACAAGCAAAGGTTAATTCAAAATTTTTTCTTGTGTAGCGTAGAAATCACGCAATTGTAACACGCTACAAAGCTAGTAGTTTCTGGTTGCTCAATTCTTTAGCGCAAATTACATCCAGGGGTTAATTAAGCGTTGTTTTTGTGCTGTGGTGACAAAAATAGTCCGTTTCTTTTTCACGCCAAAAAAATTCCAATTTTTCTGTACTATAATTCACAAGCGAAGGTTAATTACAATTTTTTCTCTTGTTGTGTAGCGTTAGAAAGCAAAACAAGCAATTGTAACACGATACAAAGTAGTAGCTTGTGGCTCCCTGCTCAATTCTTTTGCGCAATTTACATCCAGGGGTTAATTAAAGCGTGTTTTCTGCTTGGTGATCTCCAGAAGGAAAGTCTTTTTCACCGCCAATAAAATTACATTTTCCTGTACCATAATTCACAAGCAAAAGGTTAATTACAATTTTTCTCTTGTTGTGTAGCGTAGGAAAATTACGCAATTGTAACACGCTACAAAGCTCAGTAGTTTTGGTTGATCAAGTCTTTTGCGCCAATTTACAATTCCAGGGGTTATTATGAGTTGTTTTTCTGCACTTCATGGTGACTCCAATGGAAAAACCGTCTGTTTTCACCGCCAAAAGTTACAATTTTCCTCGTACCATAATTTCAAAGCAAAGGTCTAATTACTATTTTTTCTCCTGTGTAGCGTTAGAAAACACGCAATTGAAACATCGCTACAAAGCTAGTAGTTGTGGGCCTGTTCATTCTTGTTGCGCAATTTTTATATCCAGGGGTTAAATTAGTGGTTGTTTTCTGAATGGGGTGACAAAACTAGTCCCGTCTTTTTCACCGCCAAAAAAATCAAATTTTCCTGTACCATATTCACAAGAAAAGGTTTATTAAAATTTTTTCTCTTGTTGTGTAGCAAGTAGAAACACACAATTGTAACACCATACAAAGCTAGTAGCTTGTGGCTGCTCAATTCTTTTATGCAATTTATATCCAGGGGTTAATTAAGCGTTGTTTTTCTGCTCTGTTGACAAAAATAAACCGTCTTTTTTATCGTCAAAAATGACAATTTTCCTGTACCATAATTCACAAGCAAAGGTTAATTACAATTTTTTCTCTTTGTTTGTGTTGCGTAGAAAAAACGAATTGTAACACGCTACAAAGCTGAGTAGCTTCGTGGGACTGCTCATTTTCTTTTTGGCAAGTTTACATCCAGGGGTTATTTAAGGTTGTTTTTGTGCTGTGGTGACCAAAATAGTCCGTCTTTTTCACCGCCAAAATAATACAATTTTTCCTTGTACCCATAATTCACAAGAAAGGTTAATTACAATTTTTTCTCTTGTTGTGTAGCGTAGAAAACAACGCAATTGTAAAACGATACAAAGTAGTAGTTTGTGGCTGCTCAATTCTTTTGCCACAATCTTACATCCAAGGGGTTAATTAAGGTTGTTTTTCTACTCTGTGACAAAATTAAACCGTCTTTGTCATCGTCAACAAAATACAATTTTCCGGTCCAATAATTCACAAGCAAAGTTTATTTACAATTTTTTCTCTTTTTGTGTAGCGTAGAAAACACGCAATGGTAAACATGCTACAAAGCTTGTAGTTTGTGGCTGCTCAATTCTTTTGCGCAATTTACATACCAGGGGTTATTAAGCGTTGTTTTTCTGTCTGGTGACAAAAATAAACCGTTCTTTTTTTTCATCGTCAAAAAAATACAATTTTCCTTGTACCATATTTCAAAGCAAAGGTTAATTACAATTATTTTTTCTCTTGTCGTGTAGCGTAGAAAACAGCAATTGTAACACGCTACAAGCTAGTTGTGTGTGGCTGCTCTATTTACTTTTGCGCAATTTTCATATCCAGGGACTAATTATGCGTTGTTTTTCTGCTGTGGTGACAAAAATAGACCGTCTTTTTCACCGCCAAAAAATTATATTTTTCTTGTACCATTAATTCACAAGCAAAGGTTAATTACAATTTTTTCTCTTGTTGTGTAGCGTTAGAAAACACGCAATTGTAACAAAGCTACAAAGCTAGTAGTTTCTGGTTGCTCAATTCCTTTGCGCAATTTACATCCAGGGGTTAATTAAGCGTTGTTTTTGTGCCTGTGGTGTCAAAACATAGTCCGTCTTTTTCACCGCCAAAAATACAAATTTTCCTGTACCATAATTCAAAGGCAATGGTTATTTACAAATTTTTTTCTTGTTTTGTACGCGTAGTAGAAAACCACGCAATTGTAACATCGCTAACAAAGCAGCTAGTTGTTTCTGGATTGATCAATTCTTTTGCGCAATTAATATCAGGGGTTAATTAAGCGTTGTTTTCTGCTGTGGTGACAAAAATAGGGCCGTCTTTTTCACTGCCAAAATCAATACTAATTTTCTGTACCATAATTCACAAGCAAAGGTTAATATCAATTTTTTGCTTGTTGTGTAGAGTAGAAATCACCAATTGTCATCACCCTAACAAAGTTGTAGTTTGCTGGTCTGCTCAAATTCTTTGCGCATATTTACATTCAGGGTTAAATAAGCGTTGTTTTTGTGCTGTGGTGACAAAAATAAGTACGACTTTTTACTGCCAAAAAATACAATTTTCCTGTACCATTAATTACAAAAGCAAAGGGTTAATTACAATTTTTTATCTTGTTCGTGTGCAGTAGAAAGAAAACACGCAATTGGCAACTAAGATACAAAGCTAGAGTTGCTGGGGTCTGCTCAATTCTTTGCGCAATTTACATTTCAGGGGTTAATTAAGCGTTGTTTTTGGTGCTGTGGTGACAAAAATAGTCCGACTTTTTAACTGCCAAATAAATACAAATATTTTTCCTGTACCATAATTCAAAGCCAAAAGGTTAATTAAATTTTTTTCCTCTTGTTGTGTAGCGTAGAAAACACGCAATGGCATAACATGCTTCAATGATAGTAGTTTGTGGCTGATCAATTCTTTTGCGACGAATTTATATCCGGGGTTAAATTAAGCGTGGTTTTTCTGCTGTGGTGACAAAATAGACCTCTTTTTCACCGACCAAAAAATACTATTTCTCCTGTACCATAATTCACATTGCAAGGTAAATTACAATTTTTTCTATTGTTGTTGTAGCGTAGAAAACACGCAATTGTAACACTTCTACAAAGCTAGTATGTTCTTGTTTGTCAATTTCTTTTGGCGCAATTACATCCTGGGTGTTAATTAAGCGTGTTTTTGTGCTGTGGTGACAAAAAAAAGTCCCGTCTTTTTCACCGCAAAAAATACAATTTTTCCTGTTCTACCTAATTCAAAAGCAAAGGTTTAATTACATTATTTTCTCTTGTTGTGGTAGCGTAGAAAACACGCAATTGTAACCACCCTACAAAGCTAGTAGCTTGTGCTGCTAATTTCTTTTGCGCACATTTACATCCAGGGGTTAATTAAGCGATGTTTTTCTGCTCTGGTGACAAAATAAACCGTCTTTTTCATTGTCAAAAATTACAATTTTCCTGTACCATAATTCACAAGCAAAGGTAAATTACAATTTTTTTATCTTGTTGTTGTAGAGTTAGAATAACACGCAATTGTAACACTTACAAGCTAGTTGTTTGCTGGTTGCTTAATTCTTTGTTGCGCATTTTACATCCAGGGGTTATTATGCGTTGTTTTTGTGCTGTGGTGACACAAAATAGTCCGGTCTTTTTCACCGCAAAAAATTCAATTTTCCTGTTACAATAATCACAAGGCGAAGGTTAATTACAATTTTTTTCTCTCTGTTGTTGTAGCGTTAGAAAACCACGCAATGTAAAACGCTACAAAGCTAGTAGCTTGCTGGCTGACTCAATCTTTTGCGCAATTTACATCAAGGGGTTATTTAAGCGGTTGTTTTTCTGCCTCTGTGACTCCAAAGAAACCGTCTTTTCACCGCCCAAAAAAATTACCAAATTTTCCGTGTAACATAATTCACAAGCAAAGGTTAATTACAATTTTATCTCTTGTTGTGTTGTAGCGTAGAAAACACGCAATTGTAACACGATACTAAGCTAGTAGTTTATGGTTGCTCAATTTTTTTGCGCAATTTTACATCCAGGGGTTCAAATTAAGCATTGTTCTGCTGTTGTTGGTGACTCAAGAAACCGTCTTTTTCACCGCCAAAATTGTACAATTTTCCTGTACCATAAATTCACAAGCAAAGGTTATTTACAATTTTTCTCTCTTGTGTTGCGTAGCGTATAAAACACACAATTGTAACACGCTACAAAGCTAGTAGCTTGTGGGCTGCTTAATTTCTTGCTTGCGCAATTTACATCAGGGGGTTAATTAGCGTTGTTTTATCTGCTCTGGTGACAAAAATAAACGTCTTTTAAATTGTCACAAACAAAAATTACAATTTTCTGTACATAATTCACAGCAAAGGTTAAGTTACATTTTTTCTCTTGTTCTGTAGCGTAGAAAACACGCAATTGTTAACACGCTACAAAGCTAGTTGTTTGTGGGCTGCTCAATTCTTTAGCGCAATTTACATCCAGGGGTTAATTATAGCGTTGTTTTTCCTGCTCTGGTGACAAAAAATTAAAACCGTCTTTTTCATCGTTCAAAAAATACAATTTGCCGTGTACCTCATAATTCACACGCCAAAGGATTATATTACAATTTTTTTCTCTTGTTGTGTAGCGTAGAAAACAGCAACTGTAACACGCTACAAAAGCTAGTAGTTTGTGCTGCTCATTCTTCTTGCGCAATTTAAATCAGTGGTTATTATGCGTTGGTTTTTCTGCTCTGGTATACAAAAATAGACCGTCTTTTCACGCCATAAAAAATACTATTTTCTGTACCATATTTCACAAGCAAAGGTTAATTACAATTTTTTCTCTTGTTGTGTAGCGTAGAAAACTACGGATTGTAAACACAGCTACAAAGCTAGTAGTTTCTGGTTGATCAATTCTTTATCGCAATTTACATCCAGGGAGTTAATATAAGCGTTGTTTTCTGTGCTGTGGTGACAAAATAGTCCAGTCTTTTTCACAAGCCAAAAAAATTCAATTTTCCTGTACCTTAATATCACAAAGCGAAGGTTAATTACAATTTTTTCTACTTGTTGTGTAGAGGTGGAAAACACGCAATTGTAACCCGCTACAAATCTAGTAAGCCTTGTGGCTGTCACATTCTTTTGCGAAATATTACATCCAGGGTTAATTAAGCGTTGTTTTTTGCTCTGGTGACTCCAAGGAAACCGTCTTTTTCAACGCTCAAAAAAAAAATTACATGTTTCTGCTACCATAATTCACAAGCAAAGGTAATTACCAATTTTTCTCTTGTTGTGTAGCGTAGAAAACAAGCAATTGTAACACGCTACAAAGCTAGTAGTTTCTGGTTGATCAGTTCTTTTGTGCAATTTACATCCATGGTTAATTAACGTTGTTTTTTTCTGCTGTTGGTGGACAAAAAAAAAAAACGTCTTTTTTCACTGCCAAAAATTACACAATTTCCTTTAGCATAATTCACAGCGAAGGTTAATTACAATTTTTTCCTTGTTGTGTAGCGTATGAAAACACGTCCATTGTATACAGGCTACAAAGCATCAGTAGTTTTGTGGTTGCTCAATTGTTTGGCGCAATTTACATCCAGGGTTAATTTAAGTGTTGTTTTTCTTTCTAGCTGTGGTGACAAAAATAACACCGTCCTTTCATCGCCAAAAATTACAAATTTCCTGTACCATAATTCCCACAAGTCGAGAGGTTTAAATTAAAAAAATTTCTCTTGTTGTGTATGTAGAAAACAAAGCCATTGTTAACATGCGACAAAAGCTCCGTAGTTTGTGATTTGCTCAATTTTTTGCGCCAATTTACATCCAGGGGTTAATTAAGCGTTGTTTTTCTGCTGTGGTACAAAAATAACAGTCTTTATTCACCGCCAAAAATTTACAATTTTCCTGTATAGCATAATTTCCAAGCGAAGGTTAGTACAATATTTTTCTCTATTGTTGAGTAGCGTAGGAAAACACCCATTGTAAACACGCTTCAAAGATTCGTGGTTTGTGGTTGCTCAATTGTTTGGCGCAATTTACATCCAGGGGTTAATAAGCTTTGTTTTTTCCTTTCTGCTGTAGGTGACAAAAATAAACCGTCTTTTACACCGCCAAATATTACAATTTTTCCTGAAGCATAATTCACAAGCGAAGGTTAAATTACAAATTTTTTCTCTTGTTGTGTATCGTGAGAAAAACACTCCATTGTAACATGCACAAAGCTCGTAGTTTTTGATTGCTCAAATTGTTTGGCGCAATTTACATCCATGTGTTAAGTACAGCATGTTTTTCTGCTGTTGGTGAAAAAAAATAAACCGTCTTTTTTCACTCCGCCAAAAAATTACAATTTTTTCCTGTAGCATAATCACAAGCAAGGTTAGTACAAATTTTTTTCTCTTGTTGTGTAAGCGTAGAAAACACGCCGATTGTAACACGCTAAAAGCTCGTAGGTGTGTGGATGCTCAATTGTTTGGCGCAATTTACATTCCGGGGGTTAATTAAGCGTTGTTTTTCTGCTGTGGTGACAAATATAAACCTCCTTTTTTACCGCCAAAAATTAAAATTTTTCCTGTAGCATATTTCACAAGCGAAGGTTAATTACAATTTTTTCCTCTTGTTGTTATGCGAAGAAAACACGCATTCGTAACGACATACAAAGCTCGGAGTTTGTGGGTTGCTCCAATTTTGTGGTGTGTGTTTTGGAGTGGGGTTTGGCAATTTTACTTCCGAGGGTTTAATTAAGCGATGTTTTTTCAGCTGTTGGGTGACTCCCGAAGAAACCGTCTTTTTTCACCGCCAAAAAATACAATTTTCCTGTAGCCTAATTTTCACAAAGCAAGTTTAATTACAAATGTTTTTTCTATTTAGTTTGTGAGCGTAGAAAACACCCATTGTAACATGCGACAAAGCCATAGTTGTTTGATTGCTCAATGGTTTGGCGCAATTTACATCCAGGGGGTTAATTAGCGTTGTTTTTTTTTTCCTTATATTTCTGCTGTGGTGACAAAAATAAACCGTCTTTTTTCACTCGCTAAAAATTACAATTTTCCGTAAAATAATTCAACAAGCGAAGGTTAAATTACAATTTTTCTCTTGTTGTGTAGCGTCTAGAAAACCACGCCATTGTAACACCTACAATGCTCGTGAGTTTGTGGTTCCTCAATTCTTTTGCGCATCTTTTACATCCAGGGGTTTAATTAAGCATTGTTTATTCTGCTGAGGTGACATCCAAGAAACCCGTGCTTTTGTCACCACCAAAAAATAGCAAATTTCCTGAACCTAAATCACCAAGCGAATGTTTAATTAAAAATTTTTTCTCTTGTTGTGTAGCGAAGAAAACACGCGCATTGTAACAGTCTACAAAGCACGTAGTTTGTGGTTGCTCAATTGTTTGCGCATTTACATCCAGTGGGTTAATTAAAAGCTTTGTTTTTCTGCTGTGTGCCAAAAATATACCGTCATTTAACAACCCACCGCCAAAAATAAAAATTTTCCTGTAGCATAAATCACAAGCCAAGTTAATTGCAATATTTCCTCTTGTTGTGTAGCGTAGAAAACATGCCATTAGTAACACCTACAAACTCGTAGTTTTGGATGCTCAATTGTTTGGCCAATTTACATCCAGGTTAATTTAAGCTTGTTATTTACTCTGCTGTGGTGACAAAAAAAAACCGTCTTTTTTCCACTGCCAAAAATAAACAATTTTCCCTGTAGCAAAATTCCACAAGCGAAGGTTAAATTAAAATTTTTCTCTTGTTGTGTAGCGTAGAAAACACGCCATTGTTAACAGGCTACAAACTTCGTAGTTTGTGTTGCTACCAGTTGATTTGGCGCAATTTACATCCAGGGCGTTAATTAATGTTGTTTTTCTGCTGGGGACAAAAATAAACCGTCTTTTTCATCGCCAAAAATTACAATTTTCCTGTAGCATATTCACAATCGAAGTTAAATTAAAAGATTTTCTCGTTGTTTTGTGTAGCGTATGAAAACAAGCCATTGTAACATGCTACAAAGCTCCGTAGTTTGTGATTGCTCAACTTGTTTTGTTGGCAGCAATTTTACATCCAAGGGGTTATTAACATTGTTTTCCTGCTGTGGGTGACAAAAATTAAACCTTCCTTTTTTCACCGGCCAAAAATTACAATTTTCCTGTAGGCATAATTCACAAGCGAAGTTATACAATTTTTTCTCTTGTTGTGTAGCGATAGAAAACACGCAATTGTAACACGCTTCCAAAGTTCTGGTTGTGGTTGCTACAATTGTTTAGGCGCAAATTTACATCCAGAGGGTTAATTAAGCTTTGTTTTTCTGCTGTGGTGGGACCAAAAAAAAACCGTCTTTTTTACACCCCCAAAAATACAATTTTCCGTGTATCATAATTCACCAAGCGAAGGTTAAATTGCAATTTTTTCTCCTTTTTGTGTAGCGTAAAGAAAACATGCCATTGTAACAACGCTACAAAGCTCGTATTTGTGGTTGCTCAACATTGTTTGAGGGCGCAATTAGACATCCAGGGGTTAATAAAGCGTGTATTTTCTCTGTGGTGACAAAAATAAACCGTCTTTTTCACTGCCAAAAATTACAATTTCCTGTAGCAAAATTCACAAGGAAGGTTAATTACAATTTTATTCCTAGTTTGGTGTAGCGTAGAAAACACGCCTTGTAACCACGCTACAATTGCTCGTAGTTTTGTGTTTCTCAATTGTTTGGCGCATTAACATCCAAGGGTTAAATAAGCTTTGTTTTTCCTGGCTAGTGGGTGACTCCAAGAAACCATCTTTTTCACCGCCAAAAAAATTTCAATTTTCCGTACCTAATTCACAAGCGAAGGGTAATTAAAAATTTTTTTTCTTTATTTGAAACGAAGAAAACACGCCTTTTAAAAACACGTTTTAAAAAAGTTTCCGAGTTTGTGGTTGCTAAATTGTTTCCGCAATTTACATCCTGGTTTTTAATTAAGCGTTGTTTTTCTGCTTTTGGTGACTCCAAAAAACCGCTTTTTCACCCCCAAAAAAATTAAAATTTTCCTGTAGCCAAATTTCACAAGCAAAAGGAAAATTTACAATTTTTCCTCTTTTTGGTAGCGAAAAAAACACACCATTGTAACATGCTACAAAGCCCCGCTTTTTGTGATTGCTCAATTTTTTTTGGCGCAATTTACACCGGGGGTTAAATTTAAACTTTGTTTTTTCTGCTGGGGGGCCCAAAAATAAACCTTTTTTTTTTTCCACCAAAAAAAATTATTTTTTTCCCTGTAGCATAATTCAAAAGGGGAAGGTTAATTACAATTTTTCTCTTTTTGGTAGCGTAGAAAAACAGCCATTGAAAACACGTTTACAATGCCGAAGTTTGGGTTGCTAAATTTGGGTTTGGGCCCAAATTTTAAAACACCCGGGGGTTTTTAATTAAGCTTTTTTTTTTCCCTGCTGTGGTGACTCCAAAAAACCAAATTTTTTTCACCCCCCCAAAAAAATAAATTTTTTTCCTGAAAGCCTAATTCACAAGCAAAGGGGTAATTACAATTTTTTCTTTGTTGGGGTAGCGTAGAAAACACGCCTTTTTAACACGCTACAAACCCTCCAGTTTGGGGTTTTGCTCAATTGTTTTCCGCAATTTACACCCGGGGTTTTAATTAAGCGTTGTTTTTTCTGCTGTGGTGACCCCAAAAAACCGCCCTTTTTAAACCGCCAAAAAATAAAATTTTCCTGTAGCCAAAATTTCCCACAAGCGAAGGTTAATTTAAAATTTTTTCCCCTCTTGTTGTGTAGCGTAAAAACACACCATTGAAACATCTACAAAGCTCGTAGTTTGTGATTGCTCAATTTTTTTGGCCCGAAAATTTAAACATCCAGGGGTTAATTAAGCGTTGTTTTTTTTTCCTGGGGTGACAAAAAAAAAACCCGTTTTTTTTCACCACAAAAAAATACATTTTACCTGCACCAAATTTTAAACAAGCGAAGTTAAAAAACAATTTTTTCTCTTGTTGTGTGGCTTAGAAAAAAACCCAAAAAAAAACACGCTCAAAGCTCAAGTTTTTGGGTTTTTTCTCAATTCTTTTGCGAAATTTTTCCCATCCGGGGTTTAAATTAAGCGTTTTTTCGGGCGTTGTACCCAAAAAAAGAAACTTTTTTTTTTCACCCCCCACAAAAGGGAAATTTTTAGCAAAAATTCATATCCAAAAGGTTAATTAAGCCATTTGTGCTTTTATATTCAGTAAAATACACGGATTTTTTAAAGGGCACATACGGGTAAATTTTTTCCTGCCCATTTGTGGAGCCCCAATTTAATCCAAGGGTTACCAAACTTTTTTACGGGGTTCATTTGGAGTCAAAAAACGGGGTGTGAAATTTATCATATACAGATATCTTCATCAAACAGGTCGTACATTTTCGAACAAACAGAAATGTCAGACAGAGAGGGGGCAGGCTCTTCACCTGCAGTGGCAAGGCACAAAAAATTCCAGGCCCAGGTCGCAGAAACAGCAAGGGAGAACGCCCGCAGCGGGGGCCACTGGGTGGGGCCCCACAACGGGCCGCTGTCATCTACCCCCCCCATGTATTTCCAAACAACCCAAGGGTTTTCTTGTTTGGTTGACTAGGTCATTCATTTCCCCTCCTAATGAATCTGAAAAACCCCCCCAGCCGAGTCGGTGGGAACGCAGACAAAACCCCTTTTGTTTTGCATGGCCCGGGAGGGGGTTCAGCGGCCCTCCCCTGTCCTCAACCCCCTCGTCCCATCCGGTTCCCTCAGCCAAAGATCTACTATGGGGCCCGGGCTCGGGCGCCCAAAATACCCGAGATGAACAATTTGAGGAGGGCAATCACAGCTACTTGGCAGCGAAGAAATGGGGCCAATATCCCCTGTTCTTGCAGTAGGGGAAAAGTATAGTTTGTTGAGATTGGCAGGGGAGGTCATTTTGGTGGGGGGGTTCAGCCTCTGCATCCCCAAACCGGTGTTTGGGGGACAGCATTGATGGGGAAAACACAAATAAATGGTGATGTAGCCAAACCCCCACTTGGGAGCCGGGTGAGGCAAGGGCTTCATCATCGCAGGAAAGGGGGCGCAGTTTTGCACGTCGGGAGCGCCGCAGCCGCAAGTGGGTTTTGGGGACCTTGAGTCCGCAGGTAGCAGCAGTGTGAGTCAGGACCCAAGCGGCCAGGGGGGTAGAAAACCCGCTTCGAAAGGCCCAAAAAATTTAGCGGCAGGGGGGCTCACCCGGGGGCAGCGGCACAGTAGTCCCCTCAGTGCGGAGCATTGGGTGGTAAAATCCATACCCCGGCGGGTGTGGCATTTTTTTGCTAAGACACCGGGGGAGCGGGAATTTGGGTATATTAGAATCTTTTGGGCAAAATTTAAAAAGCGGGGGCCAAAGGGACCCTAACTTGGGCCCACGGCCCGCGTCAACAAAATGCAGCTCACAATCCCGGTGGCCTGGGAGAAACGGGCCCCAATTTGGGGGTGGCCCACCGGGCTGCCGAAACAACACACGCGGCCCCCATAAAAACCAGGCCTTTGGGCAGCCGGGTAAAGGTTTTTCCCCACCTCTCAGAAGGGAGCTTTTTTTTCTTTGACACCCATCCCCCGGTTCAGATGCCCCCTGCCCCCTTCGCTACTCAGGGGCGGCAAAAGCGCCCGCGACGTTTGAAAAGGGGGACAACAGTATCCCCAAACCATCCAAAGGGTTCAGAAACTAAACCATGCTCCTGCCCAAGTGGGGGGTACTGCAGTCCCTCCCTTTCCAAAGGGTGGACCTGCACCTTTCCCGAGAAACAAAAGGTTTGGGTGCCAGCCGAGATGGAGAGTTCCAAGCCGTAATTTTTTTTTTCCAAAAAAGGGCAGTCCCCACATTTCATAAATGGGTAGAACAAAAAGGGGGGCAAGCCCCTTGAGTTTATCGGTTTTTTTCCCAAAGGGTGCCCCCGGGGAAAAAAGCGCGGATTTCTGGAGTTTTGTAACAACGGTCGGGGGCCAAATTACTTTCCCCCTTTTAACGGCCCACGGGGTTAATTTTGTTTTCCTGCCCGGGCCACACCAACAACTTTGGACAAAAACCCCCGCGCTTTCTCCTCCCTTTTTCAAACTGGGGCTCCTTTTGCCAATGTCCGCCTCCTCCACCCCCAAACTAAAGCCCCACATTTACGCTCCATCATACCAAAATTTGTAGGGCACAGCGGGGCCCTCCCCTTTCCCACCCCGGGTTTTCCTAGGCGAACAAAGTCACACAGGTAAGGAACTGCTCGCTTCATGCAGCAAAAAAATCGATGTGGGCTTTCCCACGCCAAACTGAAAAAAGGGGAACCATGGTGTTTGGCCCCAAATGGAAGTAACAGGGTGTCCGCGCTGAAACCCGGGGAGGGTTTGGTCCATGCGCCCGCATGGGCGCACTTTTTCAATCGGGTTTTGTGAAAAGGTCCGGGAAGTTTTCCCCACCGATCTACGAAATTCGAAAAGGGCCGGGAAACTTGTGCTGACTTCATCCATTCCTACAAACCCAGGAAAAACCCCTCCCCCGATTGCACCAAAATTTGGCCTTTCCCCCATCACACTCTGATTTGCCCATGTTTCCACCCATTGGAATTCCACCTGCAAAAAGTTGGAACCCCACCCGTATGAACAGAGAAAAGGCCCCTTAAAAGATTTTTTGATGAAACCCGGCAACAGGAGTACTCCCCTGTGTAAAATTTGATGTCAGCCATGGCAGCTCATTCGTGACACCGCCGTTTGTTGAGGCCATTCGAGGAGGGCCCCGTTATTTGTCAGTTGCCCCGGACAACAGGATGAATAACATCATTCCCCGGGGTTCATGTCCTGGAACAAAGCTGAAATACTGTCTGGGGGAGGGGACTGGAAAAACATGGCGACTACATCTCGGGGGCCACATGATTCCGAAGGGGAATGAAAAGAGGGGGCAAGAGGGGGACATTGGGGCAGAAGCCTTTTTTTTCCCAAAGAAAAGAGTGGGAAAAATTTTACCCGGTGACAAGAAGGAAAGGGGCAGGACAAAACTGGAGAGGGAAAAAAAATGGAGATGAGGAAGAAAAGATGTAGAAAGACCCCAAGCACCGTGGCAGTAACGTGGGGGAAAGGAGGCAGCGAGCCCCTCGGGTCACCCTTTTCAGATGGCCCCAGCCCTGCTGATTTTCCTTGCTTTGTGGGCAGCTGAATATCAGCATCCGGGAAGGGATGACTTTCTGGGTCTCCACCCCCCATTGGACCCTTGCCCCACCGGTTTTAAAAAGGGGGCCTTTTTCCCCCGCAAATTTAAGGAGGGCAAACTCCCAAAAACTAAGGGGAAAACCTCCGTAGTCCCGTTTTGGGCCCCTGCCTATGGGGCCGGGATCGTCCCTCCTCTGACAAATTTTGACCGGGGGGGGTCTTCAGCCCCTCACGAAATACTGCCGCGGCGCTGGGGTTTTGGGGGGGGGGGAGGAGTAGTAACCCCGCTCCATCAGCAGGGAACCTAATTTTGGGTTTACTGATGAGACTTTCCCTTTAACCCCCCAAATAAAGGGGGGCAGTCTCCTGCAGCAAACAGGACCTGGAGCAGACCCTGAACCAAAAAGGTGGTGGGCCCACTTGGGGGAGCACCCCCCCCCCCAAACCCCAGTTAGAAAATCCGCTGGACTACTGGGCAGCCAAACTGGATTTGGGCCCCCCAACTTCCGGGTTTTGGCAGTGGAAAGCTGTCCGCCCGGCCCGGGAGTGTGGCATCAGGCGGGTTTTTCATTTCGGCGGGGGGCCCTCCCTTTCCCCCCAAGGGGAACCCGCTTGGCCACGGGGAAAAATTTGGGAACGACTGACCTTTGGGCAAGATGAATCAGGGCCCGGGGTCGGCCCAGGATTCCCCCACCAAACCCAAACCCTTTGGCCCTCAGACACATCAGCCAAGACCCTCACCCAAACTGTGAGAAAAAAGGGCCCGGGTTTCCCAAAATACCTGCCTCAGGGCCCCTATTGATGCCGCCCCCCCCCTTTATGCCACACATCTTTTAAAAGTTTTTTTCCATCTGGCCCCAACCCAAACCCTCTTAAACCCGGGACGTTATTGCCACCCACCCCACACTCTGTCATTGTGCCACTGTCTAAAACCCCCATTCTGCTTTGTTGCTGGTGGGCCCTCATCCACACTGTGTCCCTTGTGCCACCCTGACCCATGCGTTTTCCCCCCTGCGCCGTCACCTCCCCCTCTCTGTCATTGTGCCAAATCTGTGGGGCCCAAAACCCCTTTTTTTCCACCCCCCAGAAAAGTCATTGGCCACCGTCTGAAACCCCCATGCTGCCCGCCACCGCACCTCCCCCTCTCTGTCATTGTGCCCTCTGTGGCCCTTTTCTCCAGTTTTTGGCACCCCCCGAAAAAAGATTGTGCCCTGTCCCGACCCATGCTGCTGCTTGGGTGCTGCCGTGACCATAACACTGTGTCATTGTGCCCCCCTTGGCCTAATTTCCCGTTTTTTGGGCCCCCTCCAGAAATTTATTGTGCCACCCGGGGGGACCCAGGGTGCTGCCGCCGTCACCTCCCCTCTCCCCTTTAAAATTTTCCACCCTTTTGGCCTACTCCTGTTTTGCCACCCCAGAATTGGGTTGTCCCCCTGTCTGACCTCACTTCTGCCCGGGCTGCTGCCTTTACCCCAACACTGTGTTTATTTTGCCACCTGTGGGGCCCATTCCTTTTTTGGGCCCCCCCAGAATGCATTGTGCCAAATGTCCGAAACCCCTGCTGCTTTCCCGGGGGCTGCTGCCCGTGACCTACACACTGTGTCATTGGCCCCCGTCGACCTCACTGCTGCTGTGGCTGCCCCGCCGTTCCTACACACTGTGGGAAAATTTTCCCAATCTCGGGGTTTCCCTGTTTTTTTCCCCCCTCCCGAATGTCATTTTGCCACTGTTCCCGACCCCATGCTGCTGCTTTCCCGGACCTACACGCTCGTCATTGGGGGGCCCCTGTCTGACCTCAAGCTGCGGGTGTGGCTGCTGCCCCTGACCCCCCCACGGGGTTTATTGGGGCCCCTTTTGTGGCCTATTCCTTTTTTTGGGCCCCCTCCCCGAATGTCATTGTGGGCCCCCCTCTGACCTAAAGCTGCGCCCGCCGTCCCCCTCCACTCTCTTCCCTTGTGCCCAAATCTGTGGCCTACTCCTGTTTTGCCACCCCCCAGAATGTGAAATTTTCCCACTGTCCCTGACCTCATCTGCTGCGTGGCTGCTGCCGTCCTAGACACTGGTTTAAATTTTGGGCCCCTCTGTGGCCTATTCCTGTTTTTTTTCCACCCCCAAAATGGGCATTTGCCACTGTCTGACCTCATGCTGCAGCGGTGGGTTTCTGCCCGGGGACCTACAACGTGTCTTTTTTCCAATTTTCTACCTATTCCCGCTGCTGTGGCCCGCTGCCCGTGACCTACAACATGGTTTAAATTTTCCCAATCTCCTTGGGTTTTCTCTTTTTTGCCACCACCCCAAATTTTCATTGTGCCACATTCCCGACCTCAAGCTGCTGCTTTCCGGAAACCCACACGCTCTGTTTATTGTGCCCCTGTCCCGCCTCAAGCTGCTGCTGGGGGCGCTGCCTACCCCTCCCCAAAAACACGGTCAAATTGTTGCCACTGCTGTGGCCTACTCCTGTTTTTTTGGGCCCCCCTTTCCCGAATTTTCAATTTTGGGGCCCCTCTCTGACCTCGTGCTGCGGGGGCTGGGCCCCCGTCACCTCCACACTCTGTCACTGATGTTGCTAACCCCGAGCCCCACTTGTTTTTTTCCAGGGTGTCGCGCATAAATTTTAACGGGGAAATTCCTGTTTCAAATTTTTTGGTCATTTTGCCCTCTTTTAATGCCCAGGGAATTTTTAATTTAAGCGTTCTAAGAGGGGGCGGGCAGTCATGGGGCGTAACATACTAAACACAACATTGAAAGAAAACCAAACCAACTCACTCTGCATATTTTTAAACATTGGGACAACGTTCTACACACCCTGCAGGGTCTGTGCAACCTGGGAAAAAGCTGGTTTTTTTTTAAAGTGATTCGTCCCGAATAATTCGGGAAAAAGTTTTTTTTTGTCGGGAAAATTTTGCAAAATGAACGAACCGAATTTCGGGAAATTCGCCCATCTCTAACTGTAATAAGAGTATTTAAATGTTATAAGGATTAATATGGCGGCCTTCACACCACTGATGACAGCCGCAATTTACGATAAAATATGTATAACAAAATTTGCCTACAACTGAACTCTCTGCGCCAACCAGACGCACGGACTGCAATAAGAGTATTCAAATGTTATATGGATTAATATGGCGGCCTTCGCACCACTGACTACAGGCGCAATATACTATAAAATATGCATAACACAATTTGCATACAACTGAGCTCTCTGCGCCAACCAGATGCATGGACTGCAATAAGAGTATTTAAATGTTATAAGGATTAATATGGCGGCCTTTGCACCACTTACGACAGGCGCAATTTACTATAAAATATGTATAACACAATTTGCGTACAACTGAGCTCTCTGGGTCAACCAGACGCACGGACTGGAATTAGAGAATTTACATGTTATATGGATTAATATGGTGGCCTTCGCACCACTGACTACAGGCACAATTTACTATAAAATATGTTTAACACAATTTGCGTACAACTGAGCTCTCTGCGCCAACCAGACGCACGGACTGCAATAAGAGTATTTAAATGTTATATGGATTAATATGGCGGCCTTCGCACCACTGACTACAAGCGTAATTTACTATAAAATATGCATAACACAATTTGCGTACAACTGAGCTCTCTGCGCCAACCAGACGCATGGACTGCAATAAGAGTATTTGAATGTTATATGGATTAGTATGGCGACCATCACACCACTGACTACAGGCGCAACTTACTATAAAATATGTATAACACAATTTGTGTACAACTGAGCCCTCTGCGCCAACCAGAGGCACAGACTGCAACAAGAGTATTTAAATGTTATATGGATTAATATGGCGGTGTTCGCACCACTGACTACAAGCGCAATTTACTATAAGATATGTATAACACAATTTGCGTACAACTGAGCTCTCTGCGCCAACCAGACGCATGGACTGCAATAAGAGCATTTATATGTTATATGCATTAATATGGCGGCCTTCACACCACTGACTACAGGAGCAATTTACTATAAAATATGTATAACACAATGTGAGTACAACTGAGCTCTTTGTGGCAAACAGACGCATGGACTTCAAGAAAACTATTTAAAAGTTATAGGGATAAGTTTTGCCAGTTTTTGGGAACTCTGACACACAGTGATTGGAATAGAACTGTAAAAACAAAAGGGACAATTTCACCTCCTATCAGAGGTCTGCTGGCCAAAATAGTGGTAAAAAACAATGCTTTCTCAATTCAAGATCACAGAACACACTGAGCTGCACAATATCTCCCTTCCTTTCCAAAGCCTCTCCTCCACCTGTCCCGACCCCCCCCACCCCGCAGCCCCGCTGCTGCACACAGAACTATGTTCTAAGCTATTGCTAGGTGGATGGTTTCTTGTATTAGAAGAGACTATCTCTCAGAGCTGTTAGAACAGCTATTGATTTAAACGCCGAGACGTCCTGCTGTGAAGTGTCATAGACAGAGAATGAGCTGAACAGGAAATGCAGTTGCATAGATAAAACGTGGTCGCGTGATTTTTGCAGCCAATGAGATCCATATACCGCAACGTGGTGATGTTGTACATCCTCCTCACCCCCTCTATCCTCGGAGCAGATTGGCTGGCCGCCAAAATGACAGGAAACGCTGAAAGTGGCGCGATAGTAATAGATTATCTGTAAGATTGTCACCTAAACTATCGAGTGATCGGAAATTTCCGATAAGCCTAAAAACCGTTCTGATTTCAACTTTTGGCGATAATATAGCTCATCCCTAGGAGTAAGCAAAGATTTAGGTGGGTGCTTACTCTCCATGTTCCACGCCAGGATTTACCTGGCCTTTATAAGTCAGCAGGTAAGCTGACTGGGGGCCACAACCCTAAAATACCATTGAGTCTTTGGAGGAGATAAACTGGGGGAGAATAGCATCTGTCACACCACGATTTTGTACGTGCAAGAGTGATAGTAAGTGCTAATGTGTTAGTTAGAGCTTAGACAAGCAGGATTTTGTTTGTTTGTGTTGTGCATGCCCTGCACCTGTTTTTCCTACCTTTTTTGCCATTAAATAAAATACAGAGGACATGTATTTGCACTTGAACTGTCTGTCTCTGTCTCTATGCCTGAGGATAAGACATACGGCAAGACTCCGGAGCTATAAAAGCTCACTATATATATATATATATATATATATATATATATATATTTGAAACCAGAAGTTTGCATACACTATATAAAAAGACACATAGGCATGTTTTTCCCACTATCTGCCATGAAATCAGAACAAACCTTAACCGTTTTAGATTAATTATGACTACCAAAATTATTTAAATTTACCAAATGCCAGAATAAAGGGAGAGAGAAAAATTTTTGAGGCATTTTATGACTTTCTGCAAAGTAAAAAGTTTACATACATTTCATTAGTATTTGGTAGCATTGCCCTTAAACTGTATGACTTGGGTCAATTGTTTTGGATATCCTTCCACAAGCTTCTCCCAATAGCTGGAAGGAATTTTGGCTCATTTCTCCTGACAGAACTGGTATAACTGAGTCACCTTGCTCGCATTTGCCTTTTAAGCATTTTAATATATTTTTAATTGGATTGAGATCAGGGCTTTATGATGGACACTCCAAAACATTGACTTGGTTATCCTTAAGCCACTTTGTAGCCAGTTTGGCAGTATGCTTTGGGCAATTGTCCATTTGGAAGACCCATTTCCACCCAAGATTCAATTTCCTGGCTGATGTCTTGAGATGTTGTTGCAGTATTGCCACATAATCTTCTTTCTTCATGTTGTAATCTATTTTGTGAAGTGCACCAGTACCTCCTGCAGCAAAACAACCCCACAACATGATGTTTCACAGTTGGGATGGTGTTCTTAGGCTTCCATGCTTCTCCCTTTTTCCTCCAAATGTAACGATGTTCATTATGCTGAAACAGCTCAATTTTAGTTTTGTTAGACCACAGGACATGTCTCCAAAAATGTGGGTCTTTGTTCATGTGTGCATTTGCAAACATTTTACATGTTTCATTTGGAGTAATGGCTTTTTCCTGGCAGAGTGACCTTTTATCCCATGTTGATACAGTGCTCATTTCACTGTGGATAATGACACAATCTTACCAGATTCCGCCAGCATCTTCACAAGGTGTTTTGCTTTTGTTCTTGAGTTGATATGCCCATGTCGGACAAAAGCACGTTCATCTCTAAGACACAGAACTAGAGATGGGCGAATCGATTCTAACGAAGTGGAATTCATTTAGAATTTCAGGAAAACGTTGATTCTGAACAAAGTCGAAGTTTGGGGTATTTCACGAGAACGAAGCGTGTTTTTAATTGATAAAATGGCTGCGAGTAGATTGCGTTACGTGGGGCAAAGAAGTTACGTGAGGAAGAAAGGAGTAACCTAAAGGACATGTGCAGAGATGAAGCCAATCAGAGACCGACGGGATTCTGTGACGTCACCGCACTATATAAGTCCGGGCGCGACGCTGGCAGTTCACACTGCTCTGACTGTGCTGTGAAGTGAAGCTGCTGCTGCTGAGATCTCACACTAAAGAACTAACTTTTATACAGCGATTTTTGGGGGGTGTCACAGCTTGTCTCAGAGACTGCTTCTCTTACATTATGATTTTGTGGGGAATTGGAATTGAAGTCCAGTGTGCGTCCAGTTCAGCTGCATATACATTTTAATGCTATCTGCTCAGTTCTTGAGCACATTGAATATCCAAAGGTTATCTAAGCCTGTTGCTGTTGTATTCGGTTAAAGAAACAGTGTTTTTACAATCCAAATACTACTTAATTTTTGGCTGCTTATTTCTTTTGCGCAATTTAGATCCAAGGGTTAATTAACAGTTTTTCTGCTGTTGTGGTCACTAAAAGAAATGGTGTTTTTCAACGCCAAAGAAGAAATTTTGCCTGTAGCATAATTCATATCCGAAGGTTAATTAAGCGTTTTTTTGCTGTTGTGCTCCGTAAAATACACAGCAATTTAACACGCAACAAAGCTGGTAATTTTTGGCAGCACATTTCTTTTGCGCAGTTTACATCCAAGGGTTAATTAAGCATTTTGCTGCTGTTGTGGTCAGTAAAAGAAGCGGTGTTTTTCAACGGCAAAGGAGAAATTTTGAATGTAGCATAATTCATATACGAAGGTTAATTAAGCCAATTGTGCTTTATATTCAGTAAAATACAGTGTTTTTAAACGGCACATACAAGTACATTTTTCCTGGCCATTTGTGGAGCGCAATTTATATCCAAGGTTACCCAAGCTTTTTAGGGGTTCATTTGGAGTCAAATACAGGGTGTGTATTTATCATATACAGATATCTTCATTAAACAGAGTCTGTACACGTCGACTGATTGCTGTAAGTGAACGCAGCAAACCCCACACCGCCAAAGTCGACTGATTGCTGTCAGTGAACGCAGCAAACACCGCATCGCACACGTCAACTGATTGCTGTCAGTGAACGAAGCAAACCTCGTAACGCACATGTCGACTGATTGCTGTTATTGAACGTAGCAAACCCCGCACCGCACACGTCGACTGATTGCTGTCAGTGAACGCAGCAAGCCCCGCACCGCACACGTCGACTGCTTGCTGTCAGTGAACACAACAAACCCCGCACTGCACATGTCGACTGCTTGATGTCAGTGAATGCAGCAAACCCCGCACCGCACACGTCGACTGATTGCTGTCAGTGAATGCAGCAAGCCCTGCAACGCACACGTCTACTGATGGCCGTCACTGAACGCAGCAAACCCCGCACCGCACATGTCGACTGATTGCTGTCAGTGAACGCAGCAAACCCCGCACCGCACACGTCGACTGATTGCTGTTAGTGAACGCAGCAAACCCCGTATCGTACACGTCGACTGATTGCTGTCAGTGAACGCAGCAAACCCTGCACCGCTCACATCGACTGCTTGCTGTCAGTGAATGCAGCAAACCCCACACTGCACACGTCGATTTCTTAAGACTTTCCCATGATGTTACACAAAGAAGCAGTGTGTTTCTGATGTGCTTTTAAATACATCCACAGGTGTGCCTCTAATTAACTCAGATGTTGCCAATAAACCTAACAAAAGCTTCCAAAGACATGACATCATCATATAGGCTGTCCCACATTGTTTAAAGGGGTTTTATCGTTTCATCATTTGGCAGCCGTTTATACTGGTTGCTAAGGAGAGCTTATGAAATGGAGGGGCGTGTTTCTCCTCCAAGCAGGGTATATCTTCTCTCTCTGCAGAAATGCCCTAAAGTGTGCACGTGAGAATTCATTCTGTGTGAGCAGGGAGGTGGGGAGAGATTCTCAGCTGTCAGAGAATAAGGAATAATTGGAAGTGAAAAGCTAAGTGTAACTTAATAGTATACATCTAGAGTTCTCGCTCTCTCTACACACGACTGATTGCTGTCAGTGAACGCAACAAACCCCGCACCGCACACGTCGACTGCTTGCTGTCAGTGAACGCAGCAAACCACACACCGCACACGACGACAGATTGCTGTCAGTGAACGCAGCAAACCACGCACCGCAGACGTTGACTGATGGCTGTCAGTGAACGCAGCAAACCTCGCAACGCACAGGTCGACTGATTGGAGTCAGTGAACGCAGCAAACCCCGCTTCACACACGTCGACTGATTGCTGTCAGTGAACGCAGCAAATCCCGCACCGCACGCGTCGAAGGATTGTTGTCAGTGAACGCAGCAAACCCTGCACAGCACACGTCGACTGATTTCTGTCAGTGAACGCAGCAAACCCCGCAACGCACACTTCGACAGATTGGTGTCAGTGAGCGCAGCAAACACCGCACTGCACACGTCGACTGATTGGTGTCAGTGAACACAGCAAACCCCCCATCGCAAAAGCCGACTGATTGCTGTCAGTGAACGCAGCAAACCCCGCACCGCACACGTCAACTGATTGGTGTCAGTGAACGCAGCAAACCTCGCAACCCACATGTCGACTGATTGCTGTCAGTGAACGCAGCAAACCCCACACCGCACACGCCGACCGATTGCTGTCAGTGAACGCAGCAAACCCCGCACCGCACACGTCGAATGATTGGTGTCAGTGAACGCAGAAAACGCCGCACTGCACACGTCGACTGATTTCTGTCAGTGAATGCAGCAAACCCAGCACCGCACACTTCGACTGATTTATTTCACTGAACGCAGCAAACCCCGCACCGCACACGTTAACTGACTGGTGTAAGTGAGCGCAGCAAACGCCGCACCGCACACGTCGACTGATTGGTGTCAGTGAACGCAGCAAACCCCGCATCGCACAGGCCGACTGATTGCTGTCAGTGAACGCAGCAAACCTCACATCGCACATGTCGACTGATTGCTGTTAGTGAACGCAGCAAACCCCATACCGCACACGTCGACTGATTGCTGTCAGTGAACGCAGCAAACCCAGCACCGCTCATGTGGACTGCTTGCTGTCAGTGAACGCAGCAAACCCCGCAACGCACACTTCTACTGATGGCTGTCTGTGAACGCAGCAAACCTCACACCGCACATGTCGACTGATTGCTGTTAGTGAACGCAGCAAACCCCATACCGCACGCGTCGACTGATTGCTGTCAGTGAATGCAGCAAACCCCGCACCGCACACGTCGACCGCTTGCTGTCAGTGAACGCAGAATACCCTGCACCGCACACGTCGAAAGCTTTCTGTCAGTGAATGCAGCAAACCCCGCACCGAAGACGTCGACTGATGGCTGTCAGTGAACGCAGCAAACCTCGCAACGCACATGTCGGCTGATTGGAGTCAGTGAACGCAGCAAACCCCGCTTCACACACGCCGACTGATTGCTGTCAGTAAACGCAGCAAATCCCGCACCGCACACGTCGAATGATTGCTGTCAGAGCAAGCAGCAAACCCTGCACTGCACACGTCGACTGATTGTTGTCAGTGAACGCAGCAAAGCCCGCACCGCACACGTCGACTGATTGTTGTCATGAATGCAGCAAAACCCCGCACCCACACGGCAACTGAAAAGCAAACCACCCCAACTGTCCTGAATTGGGCGGGACTTTCCCGCTTTGGGACCCTCCTCCCGGCGTCCCGAGACAGTTGGGAGATGTCCCGATTTTTCGGGTGGGTCCGGAGATTCAGGGCCTGTGCCCTGAATCCCCGGGACTTCGCTATGCAGTTCACTGTTTGTGCATCCGCAGGACGCGCAAAAAGTGTCCGCGATCACCGGCAACTGTCTGGGAGTCTTTCTCCCCCACAGCGGCCGGTGTATAGAGCTGGGTCGCAGGGTAAGCTTCATAGAGACACGGCCCCCCTCCCCCTGCTCAGCCCCCCCAAAAAACGGCCCCCTTCCCCCCTCCTAAGCCCCCCCAAAAAACACCCCCCTCAGCCCACTCAGCCCCCCCTCTCTTGACACCCCAAAATGGCTCCCCTCCCCCCTGCTCACCCCAAAGGGCCCCACCTACCCCCTGCTCACCCCAGTCGGCCCCCCCCCCCCCTCCCTACACCCAAAGGGCCCCCCTACCCCCCCCACTCGCCCCCCCTCGTGACACCCCAAATGGGCCCCCCCCCCAAATGCCCCCCTGCTTACCCCCCCACCCCCCCCTGGACCCCAAATGGCCCCCCCCCCACCTGCTCACCCCACCCCCCCCCCCGACACCCAAAACGGCCCTCTCTCCCCTCTCCCCCCCAAAAGGCCCCCCCTGCCACCCCACTCAGCCCCCCTCTCCCCCGACACGCCACTGGGGCCCACCCCCCTACACCCCATTACCCTCCTGTCCCCCAATTTCCCCCCCCGCCCCCCCACACCCCCACTCAGCCCCTCCCGAAAACCCAAAAACCCCTCCCCTGACCAACCGACCCTCCCTTCACCTCCCCATCTCCCGCACCCCTTCCCCCACCACCCCTCCTTTTCCCCGACCCCCCCCTACCTTTTCCCCCCCTTCCCCCAAGGGGCCTACCCAGCTTTCCCACATGCTGAATCGTTAACCCCCCGGGAAAGCCCATGGCCCCCATCCCCCACACAGGGACCACCTTCCTTTACGCCCGCTGTGAACCCTGTCATTCGCTTTTCCCAAATGCTGAATAAAACCCATCCAGCTGGGGGAAAGCTGGGTAAAATCCTCCACAGGGGTGTCCAGGAAGGCTAGGGGATTTTTTGGGCGGATGGGTGCCATCAGCTTTTCCGGGTGCTAATACTTACCACATGTGGGAAAGCAGGGTTTAAAAACCCCCCAACAGGGGGTCCCGGAAAAAAAAAGGTGCCCTTTTTTTGTGGGGGATGGGTGCCACCAGCTTTCCCGGGTGCTGGAAGTAAATTCCGCATGGGGGAAAAGCCCCCCAAACAGCAGGTTTCCGGAAAGCTAGGTGTTTTGCTGGGGGCGGATGGGTCCCACTAAGCTTTCCTGGACAACTCCCTGGGGGGAAATGTCACCCCAATTTTCCCAAAGGCACTGTTTGGGCTATTCAGCAACCTGGAAAGCTGGGTGACATCCCCCACGGGCAAGCACCCAGCTTTCCTGGACACCTGCTAGGGGGGGATGTCTTTCCAGTTTCCCCGGGCACGAATAGGCTATTCAGCATCCCAAAAGTTGGGTACGCCCCATTTGTAGGGTTATTGTTGTTTCTTTTTAAACGGGTTTTCCCCCTTTTGGGGATACCGGATTCGGTGGATTACGTCGGACAAAACGTTGCGTCTAAATTTTTTTAATAAAATGGTTTTAAAGAGGCTGTTGTGCCGGGGATGTTTATTTAAATAAAGTGTTTATTTTTTGTTTGTGGGTGTTTTTTTTCCAATTTTATTCCAAATTTATTTTGGGGTTTGGCGGTATCTGGAAAGAAGCCTCTCCATTTTTATCGCTGGGGCTTGGGTCAGCCAGTTTGGGGTTTCTTTTTGCCCATGGGTGGTTTTAACCCCGTTTTCAAATATTTTTTCCCCCGTACCTAACGCACCAGGGGGACTGGAAAGCCGGTAACCCCCCCCTCAGAGGGGGGCCCTCCCAATGTGATTTGGGCCCGCTTCTGGACAGCTACCCGGCTTAATTTTTTGAATGGGAAAGACCCGTATCGATGGTTTTTTCCCATTCTGAATTTTCTTTCAAGCTGCCGCTGTCGGTTTTTTCCCCCGGGTGGTTTTTGGAAAAACCCCCGTCGTTTTTTTTCTGAAAATTTTTTTTTATTTAAAATTTAGAATCTGCAGGGGGGATCCACTGTAATCATTACGGGGGGTGCCCACTGTAGGGTTCTCAAAATGAATGATTTTCAAAAAAAAAAACGAAATTGGGGGCCCCCTGATTTCCCTAACCCGCCAGGGGGAAAAACCAACCGCGGCAGCCCAAAACTATCAAAAAAGAGAAGGTCCCCCGGATACTGGTCCCTTCCTATTCTAAGAGTACCACCCCCACCCCGCCGCCCCAGAAAACAGACCCTCACATTACAGGGTCCTTCTGACGGTTTTCCCCGCCTTCCCGATATCCCTTTTGCGTTTTTGGGTTTTTGGTTTAAAAGTGACGCGGGGGTTTGTGTCCCGGGCCTTTGGGGGACAAAAACGCCGCAGGCTGGCACCCAACCCCCAAACGTTGTAATTTAAAAAGGGGAAACTTACAGCACCCCCCATTTTTATCCCTGGAATAAAAAGGGAAAAAAAATAAAACAGAAACCAAATAAAAAAGCACTTTATTTAAATAAACTCCCTGACGCCGGCCCTCACTGACCATGTTAGTTTATAAATAGATACTACGCTGGTCCAACGTAGTCTAATGAATCCAATAGTATTATCCTCCATCCCCTGCACCCCTAAAGGTCACGGCTGTGGCAGATCATCTGGGGGTGCTGGGAATGGACCACAATCTCTGGGTGTTGGTCTTCTGTCTCCCCCCAGGAGATTGTGTTGTAAGCTGTGGCCTTTACCTCCTCTTTCACCCCTGCGGTCTAGTGTCAAGACAAAATACAACCCTCACCTGACACTCTGTAACCCCTGATCACTGCCTGTTGCCCCATACTCCCCTACTCCATCTATCACCATATGAGGAGTTTGTACAGAGGTGGGACTTGGTAGGAAGGTGATGGAAAAGTGCAGAGTCTAAGATGTTTGTGTGGTTAATTCTGCAGGGACAAGGCCGGGAGAAGTGGTCATGGCAGTCTGGAAGGAATGGAGAAAGGGAACAACTCCCAACAGAGAAGACGTCACCTTTGAGTCACTAAATTGTATTGTACTGTCATCCCTTATATATCTGCAGAGCCTGTGTACAACTGGTATCTACCCCCATATGGTCACTGTATGGTAGTATATACAGTCTGCAGAGCCTGTGTACACTGGTGTCTACCCCCATTTGGTCACTGTATGGTGGTATATACAGTCTGTAGAGCCTGTGTACACTGGTACCTACCACTATATGGTCACTGTATGGTGGTACAGTATATACAGTCTGTAGAGCCTGTGTACAACAAATGCCATCTACCCCCAAATTGTCACTGTATGGTGGTATATACAGTCTGTAGAGCCTGTGTACAACTGCTATCTACCCCCCATATGGTCAATGTATGGCAGGAATGTTGGTAGGAGTGTAATGGTTCATATTCAGGATCAGTATGGCTGTATTATTCAGTCACTATGTGATGGTGATATGTGGTCATGGTGTTGTGGTATTATTCAGTTACTATGTGCTGGTGATATTGTCATGGTGTGGTGGAATTATTCAGTTACTATGTGCTGGTGATGTTGTCATGGTGTGGTGGAATTATTTGATCTCTGTATTGCGGTATCATTGATAATATTAATCTTGGTGTGGTCAGTAACAGTACAGGGATATTTGTTCCCTGTACATCGGTATTATGTGGTTACTGTATGACTATTATATAGCGGTATCATCCACAGCTATTTGTATGGATCTCTGTATATACAATACATTACTTTTATATAAATACATATTTACAGACCCTAGTGGCGCCACTGTTGTGTTGGCGTTGGTCTTCGGGAGGGGCGGGGCATGATTTTGTTTGGGGGTGTGGTTATAGGCGTGTCCTGGTGTGATGTCATTTGTTTGGGTGTGGTCAGAGGTGTGGCCTGATATGATTAATTTGTTTGGGCGTGGCCAGAGGCGTGGCTAATGTGTCCCTATTTGCAATCTCTAAATGTTGGGAGGTATGTGATTGCTTTTAGTGAACTCAGCAAACGCTGCACCGCACACGTCGACTGATTGGTGGCAGTGAGCGCAGCAAACCCCGCACCGCACACGTCGACTGATTGGTGTCAGTGAGTGCAGCAAATCCCGCACCGCACACGTCGACTGATTGGTGTCAGTGAACGCAGCAAACCCCGCATCGCACAAGCCAACTGATTGCTGTCAGTGAACGCAGCAAGCCCTGCACCGCACACGTCGACTGCTTGCTGTCAGTGAACGCAGCAAACCCCATACCGCTCACATCGACTGATTGCTGTCAGTGAGCGCAGCAAACCCCGCACCGCACACGTCGACCGCTTGCTGTCAGTGAACGCAGCAAACCCCGCACCGCACACGTCGACTGCTTGCTGTCAGTGAATGCAGAAAACTCCGCATCGCCCACGTCGACTGCTTGCTGTCAGTGAACGCAGCAAACCCCGCACCGCACACGTCGACTGCTTGCTGTCAGTGAATGTAGCAAACCCCGCACTGCACACATCAACTGCTTGCTATAAATGAACGCAGCAAACCCTGCAAACATTGACTGCTTGCTGTCAGTGAACACAGCAAACCCTGCACACGTCGACTGCTTGCTGTCAGCGAACGCACCAAACACCGCACACGTGAATGCATATGCATTCTCTCTCTCTTTTTCTTTCTCTCTCTCTCTCATCCCCTTTCACACATGTACCTGCACGCTCCCATGCACAGCAACTCCGTATCATGCGCGTTCCCGAATACGACCGGGGCTGACACCAGGGCGGAACTCATCTCCGTGCACACATGTTCCTTCTTCCTCCCATACACAGCCTCTCCCCTGCTACTCCTTCTGATGCGCGTTCCCGAATACTACCGGGGGCAGGACTGGAGCTCTTTCTCACTTTCAAGAATTAAACAAACAGCCCATTCTATTAAACCATAGCACTTTGCTTATGGTAACCAACGGCCTACAAGCTTAGATTTTTCATCCCCACTTGTTGAACTATGATCTTTAAAATGGGAAAACCCCTTTAAAGGCATAGTAATCCTATTGTTTGTAAACATTTGACTTTGCAGAAAGTAATAAAAATGCCTTAACCACCTAACCGCCGGAGCCAGTTTTGGCCTTTCTTGCAGAGCCCTCACTTTATGTGAGAATAACTTTTTGACACTAACCTATCCAAGTGATTCAGAGATTGTTTTCTAGTGACACATTGTGCTTTAAGTTAGTAAGAAATTTTGGTCCAAGAAATCCTTATTTATTTGTGAAAAATATCAATAGCAATTTTCAAAGTTCAAAAATTTCTGAGTGTAAGGCAGATATTTGTTCCACTTAAAATAGTTTTTAACTAGCATCTACCACATGTCTACTGTAGGTTGGCATCATTTTTAATTTTTTTTTTAACCATATAGGGGGCTTAGAAATTTAATAGTAATTTTTCACATTTTCAAGAAAATTTGCAAAATAGATTTTTTAAGGGACCAGTTCAGTTATGAAGTGGCTTTGAGGGGTCTGTATGTCAGATACCCCCATAAATGACCTCACCTAAGAAACTAGACCCCTTAAAGTATTTAAAAAAGCATTTAGGAAGTTTGTTACCCCTTTAGATATTTCACAGAAATTAAAGCAAAGTGTAGGTGAAATTTCAAAATGTCATTTTTTTTGCAGATTTTACATTTTTATTCATTATTCACTGGAACATGGTAGATGTGACCAGGTAAATGCAATTCAATAGCAATTATCCAATATGTGGCCCTAGTGCACTATTTGGCTCAACCACAAGCCCCAGAATAGGAGGAGCACCTACCAGACTCTGGGGTCTCATTTTCATTACGATTTTATTTAGGTGCCATTTCAGGTTTGCGGACACCCTAAGGTGCTAAAACTCAATAAACTCCCCTAAAAAGACCCCATATTGGAAATTACACCCCTTAAGGAATATATCAAGAGGTGCAAATATATCGACCCCACAGGTGTTTTACAATTTTTTTTTAGCGTTAGGTTCTGAAAATAAAAAAAATATATATTTTTTCCAACAATCTGCAATTTTAGCTGAAAATGTTTACTTTGTAGACGGAATCCTGGAAAAAATATACATCCCAAATTGTGTTTCGCAATTTCTTCCTAGTTCGGAAATACCCTACATGTGGGTGTAAACTGCTGTTTGGGCGCATGGCAGGGTGTACAAGGGAGGGAGCGCTATTTGGCTTTTGGAACGCAGATTTTGGTGGGGCCATGTCGCATTTGCAAAGCCCCACAGTACTAGAACAGGTGAAACCTTCCAGAAGTTGCCTCATTTAAGATTCAACACCCATCATGGATCTCATCTAGGGGTGTATTGTGCATTTTGGGTGCACAGGTATTCCATAGTTTTTTTAGCATTGGGCCATGAAAATGGGGGGAAAAAAACGCAGTTCCGCCATTGCTTTTTGGGCTTCATTTTTGGTTCAGTACAATTGCAATGATATAAGTTTTATATAGTTTTTTTATGTTTTATTACTTTTACACAATAGAAATGCGTTCATAAAAAATTACATTATTTTGTTGTCATAGTCTGACAGCCATAACTTTTTTATTTTTCTGTATACAGAACTGATTATGGGCTTGTTTTTTGCAGGATGAGTTGATGTTTTCATTGGTACCATTACGGGGTGCATATGATGCTTTGATCACTTTTTATAAAGGTTTTTGTGAGGCATTTTGAACAAAATACAGCAATCCTGGTAGTGTTTTTTATTTTTATTTTTTACAGCGCTCACCCTGTGGTTTAAATGACATCCGAGCTTTACTCTGCAGGTTAATATGCTTTCAGCGATACCCAATTTGTATATTTTTTAATGTTTTACTGCTTTTATAGAATAAAAAAAATATATATTCAAAAGGGAAAACACGTTTTTGCATCGCCGCAGTCTGAGAGACAACTTTTTTATTTTTCCGTGTATGGATCTGTATAGCAGCTTGTTTTTTGTGGGATGAGTTGACGTTTTTATTGGTATCATTTCTTGGGGGACAAGGCTTTTTGATCGCTTTTAAACCCAGGTTTTTTTGGAAGGCATGATGAAGAAAATACTGAAATCCTGGCAGTGTTTTTTATTTTTATTTTTAACAGCGCTCACCGTGCAGTATCTGTGAAAAGTTAGTTTTACTCTGTGGGTCAAGACAATTATGGCGATACCTAATTTATATAGTTTTTTTTATGTGGAAGTACTTTTTTTTTAAAGTGTTTTTTTGTATAAAACAATATTTATGCATCGCTATCTTCTAATAGCCATAACTTTTTTATTTTTACGTATACAGAGCTGTGTAAGGACTTTTTTTGCAGAATGAACCGATGTTTTAATTGGCACCACTTTTGTGTTTATTTGAGCTTTTGATCACTTTTTTATTCTATTTTATGTGCTGCAAGATGAACAAAAATCGAAATTCTGGGTCTGTTTTTTTTTTTTTTATACGGCATTAAATGTACGGGTTAAATAACACACGTGGCGATACCAAATATGGGTACTTTATTCATTTTTTATCTTCTTTGGAGCGATTGGCATTTGTAAAGGGGAAAAGGGCGGTGTACGTGTTTTTATTTTATTTTCATGTTTGTGTTTTACATTTTTACACTTTTTTTTAACTTTTTCACACTTTTTTCACTTTCCCCAGAGGGGAATTGTATGAGCAATATTCAAATAAGCTCATACAAGAGGAGACCTGCACACAGCATTACTGCTGTGTACTGGTCGCCATGGTAACTGTCAATCACCATGCCCACCATGCATTGCGGCCATGGTTATGTCACCAGAAAACCCAGATGCTTTCATTCAGCGTCCGGGCTGTCGGGTGAGTGGAACTGTGAATGCGTCTGCGCCACTCACTGCTACGATTGCAGGCAGCAGGAGCTCACTCCTGCTGCCTGCAGCTTCAATGTCACGACCATGATAGGTTGCGACATCGAAAGGTTAATCATGCCGCGGGGGATGTGCAATATTCAAATAAGCTCATACAAGAGGAGACCTGCACACAGCATTACTGCTGTGTACTGGTCGCCATGGTAACTGTCAATCACCATGCCCACCATGCATTGCGGCCATGGTTATGTCACCAAAAAAACCCAGATGCTTTCATTCAGCGTCCGGGCGGGTGGGGTGAGTGGACCTGTGAATGCGTCTGCGCCACTCACTGCTACGATTGCAGGCAGCAGGAGCTCACTCCTGCTGCCTGCAGCTTCAATGTCACGACCATGATAGGTTGCGACATCGAAAGGTTAATCATGCCGCGGGGGATGTGGCATGATGCCAGTGCTAATATACCGCTGGCTCCATGCCGCGATCATGCAAACTCCGCCTGTGAGCTCGCAAGATCGCTATGACATACCCTTACGTCATTTTGCGGGAACCCCTACCCGACCTTGACATATGGGTATGTCAAATGTCGGTAAAGGGTTAAAAAATTCTCTCTCTCTCATTATTCTGGCATTTGGCAGATATAAATAATTTAATTGACCTAAAACGGTTAAGGTTTATTCTGTTTTAATGTCAGATGGTGAGAAAAACATGCATATGTGTCTTTTTATATATGTAAGCTTCTGGTTTCAACTCTCTATATATAAATATATCTGACATGAAGATTTAGCTAAACATTGAAGTTTTGCAGGATGATTTGCTGGAGAAATGTATGTTCAATGGAACGCTTGCGTCCAAAACAAATTTTTCCTGCCAACTTCTGAATGGTTTGGCTATAATAACTCATTATTTTAAGCACAGATTTACAAATTGCAAATTGTGTTTACATAGTTGAAGAGGGACATTTATAAAAAGGACTTGTTCTCTTTTGTCACTTAACTGTTTCAAGGTTATGGTTGATAAACTATAATCTGGTAATCACTCTTTTCCCATCTAGTTTTATTTGTTACTAGTACATATGATTCAGTTGCTTCAGTATATGTGATTGATGTAATTGGGTAGTTAAATGTAACAAGTCAAAAACAAACAAACTCCTTATCAATTATTAGCTGAGATGTAGTAAAAGTGACATTGCTTGTGTGGTTCCCTGTCTGCTTTTATTGGATGATTTTATACAGTGCAAGTCTCTACTTTGTTGTTTGTGGTGACAAAGCTTAATCTGTAAATCTTGTCTCAGTTGAGTTTCCTTCTTATGCTTGATTTATTTCAACATGACTTAATTCAAGTTATTGAAGTGGATCCCTGACTCCAGAGAAACCACTTCAAGCTTGGCTGACATCATAAATGAAACTTCTAGGGAACTCTTTCAGTACAAGATATTTTAAGATTTCCTCCTGTATGGCACAGCAGGGGATATTACTCTGATTTAATAGCATTATAAAAATAGGCTATTGTTTTTAAGCACACAGTATGACATACAAATTTGTCTTGCATACTTTGAAAATGCCGCAAGCACATCATGGAATACCTGGTTCAAAGGCAGACCTTAAATGTCATTAGAAAATGTAATGATGACCACGCCATTCTGGTAATTGTGCTGCTAAGCATCTGGGAACAAAAAGAAAGATTAGCCAAGGTCTGCTGAATTCAGTAGATCAACACTCAAAATCATACATGCCAACTTTTGAAAATAAAATAGCAGGAGATCTGAAGGCGGCGTGCTTAGCACGCCACACCAAAAATTTGCATATCCACGCCCATCTTGCATGTAAGCCACGCCCCCTTCGAAAAAAGCCACACCCTACTCCACCTAACTGTGTAATGGCTCTGGAAGAAAGCTAAATTAGGGTTTTGGCGTCACCCAGCTTCCCTGGACTGTTGGATGGTCTATTCAGCATCCAGGAGAGCTGGGAGATACCGCCAAACTCTGCCCCAATAGGTAGGTATCTCGGTGGCCTATTTGAACCTTGAACCAGGTAGTAGCCTCCTGTAGCCAGGTTAATGCCCCCTTTAAGCCAGGTAGCTGTCCCCAATAGCCAGGTAGTGCCCCTTACAGCCAGGTAGTGCCTCCATTAGCCAGGTAGTGCCCCCAATAGCCAGGTAGTGTCCCCAATAGCCACTTAGATGCTCCTTATAGCCAGGTAGTTCCCCCAATAGCTAGGCAGATGCCCCCTTTATCCAGGTAGATGTCCCCATGAGCCATGCAGATGCCCCCATAAACCAGGCAGATGCCCCCATAAACCAGGCAGATGCCCCCTTTATCCAGGCAGATGTCCCCATGAGCCATGCAGATGCCCCCTTTATTCAGGCAGATGCCCCCTTTATCCAGGCAGATGCCCCCATGAGCCAGGCAGATGCCCCCATGAGCCAGGCAGATGCCCCCATTATCAAGGCAGATGCCCCATGAGCCAGGCAGATGCCCCCTTTATCCAGGTAGATGGCCAACTGCCAGGCAGATGCCCCCATTATCCAGGCAGATGCCCCCATGAGCCAGGCAGATGCCCCCTTTATCCAGGCAGATGCCCCCATGAGCCAGGCAGATGCCCCCTTTATCCAGGTAGATGGCCAAATGCCAGGCAGATGCCCCCTTTATCCAGGTAGATGGCCCCATGCCAGGCAGATGCCCCTATGAGCCAGATAGATGCCCCCATGCCAGGCAGTGCCCCTATGAGCCAGGCAGATGCCCCCTTTATCCAGATAGATGCTCCCATGCCAGGCAGTGCCCCTATGAGCCAGGCAGATGCCCCCTTTATCCTAGAGACGCTGCCCGATGCCTCTGTACACAGATAACCTCCAGCTTCTCTAAAGAGGCGGGAGGTTATGCCACCCAAGCGGGAGGGCGGGACACGGCCCCCATTAGCGGGAGTGACCCGCCAAAACCGGGAGGGTTGGCAACTATGCTCTAAATGATATGAACCACGGGTGTAACTACCGGGGTAGCAGAGATGGCACCTGCTACGGGACCCAGAGCCAAGGTGGGGGCGAAGGCTGGCGCCCATAGCAGCTGCTACATCTGCTACCATGGTACTTCCACTCCTGGGCCCACCGGCAATGAACGGAACAGTTCACTGCCAGCAGGACGGAACTGTGTGGCCCACTGCTGCCCCGTGCCTTTGAATGCCTGGGCCCTCTGTCCCGAGTGTTCAGAGGCAGGAATTAGACTGTCTGGATTATGGGGCTCCTCTCTGGTAGCCTGGCTGGTAAGCAAAAGGCCCTAGGCCTTCCGCATACTAGTCCCCAGCCCTCAGTACTGACATGGGCGGTGCAATGACGTTAGACTAACCGGGAGGGATTGTGGTCAGGTGAGTAAGTTATTTCTTTATTTTTACATTAATGGCTACCTAAACTCAGCCTGCCTATATGGGGCCCCTATACCCTACGTAAACACTATCTACCTACCTATATCGTCCCTTTAGCCACCTAAACACTTCCTTCCTGCCCATATAGCCCCTATAACCTATCTACCTATATGGCCCCTATAGCCACCTAAATTCTGCTGTCTACCTATATGTCTCCAATAGCCACCTAAACCCTGCTTACCTACCTATATGGTCCCTATAGCCTACCTACCTATATGGCCCCTATAGCCACATAAACCCTGCCTACCTACCTATATGGCCCTAAAACCAACCTAAACCCTGCCTGCCTCCCTATGTTGGCCCATATAGTCTACCTTAACCCTGCCTACATACCTATATGACCCCTATAGCTACCTAAACTCAGATTACCTACTTATATGGGTCCCTATAACCTACCTAAAACCTACCTGCCTACCTATATGGTCGTCTATATCCTATGTAAACCCTGTCTGCCTATATAGCCCCCTATAACCTGCCTAAACTCTGCCTGCCTATATGGGGACCCCTATAGCATACCTAGACCTTGTCTTCCTACCTATATGGGCCCTCTATAGCCTACCTAAACCCTGCCTACCTATATGTGCCCCTTATAGCCTATTTAAACCCTGCCTAGCTATCTATACGGCCCCCTGTAGCCTACCTAAACCCTGATTACCTATATTAGACCTCTATAGCTTACCTAAACCCTTCCTTCATATTTGCCGCCCACTCTAGCCTATTTACCTACCTAACTACATATGTGTGCCCCACCTTTAGCATATCTAACTCGCTACCAGGGACCCACGTACACTACCGTTCAGAAGTTTGGGTTCCTGTAGAAATTTCCTTATTTTTGAAAGAAAAGCACAGTTTTTTTCAATAAAGCTAACATTAAATGAATCAGAAATACACTCTATACATTGATAATGGGGTAAATGACTATTCTAGCTGCAAACGTCTGGTTGTTAATGCAATATCTACATAAGTGTATTGAGGCCTATTTCAAACAACCATCACTCCAGTGTTCTAATGGTACATTGTGTTGGCTAACTGTGTAAGAACACACCTATACAAAGATTGGGCAATAACCAGCAATATTATTGGTGATTGTGGTACCAACAGACTAACAAACTCCAAAAAACACCAGCACCTCAGAATATATATTAAATAAAATATATACATTTTATTGAATCAATAAAAATACGCTAAAAGATCCCTACCTACACAAAAAATAAAACACCTAATCCATGATCACAACATACAAAAACAACATTATATACCAATCAATATAAATAATGCATAAACAGTTATATATAATAATCAAACGCATATATAATAATCAAATGAACATTACATATATAATAAAGTATACATAATAGAAATACTGGACCTGTAAAAGACCAGTGGACAGGGCTCAATCCCGACGTACGTTTCACTATTAGAATAGCTTGTCCAAACTAGGAAATGTTAATGAGGACGTGGAAGGGGGCGGGCCACGTCAGTGAATGGGTGGTGCCTGGGAGGGGCATGTTTGGGGTGGTGCCTAGGAAGGGGCATGTTTGGGGCGGGACATGGAAAGGGGGCCCAGGCACTTTGGCTGTATGCGGCCCCAAAATTTCTGTTGCCAGCAATGCACACAGAAGAACATTTGTGAGACGCAGAACAACTGAAAATATGTTGGAAGATTGCCTGACGCCATCTGTCAAGCATGGTAGAGGTAATGTGATGGTCTGGGGTTGCTTTGGTGCTGGTAAAGTGGGAGATTTCTACAAGGTAAAAGGGATTTTGAATAAGGAAGGCTATCACTCCATTTTGCAACGCCATGCCGTACCCTGTGGACAGCTCTTGATTGGCCAATTTCATCCTGCAACAGGACAATGACCCAAAGCACACCTTCAAATTATGCAAGAACTATTTAGGTAAGAAGCAGGCAGCTGGTATTCTATCTGTAATGGAGTGGCCAGCGCAGTCACCAGATCTCAACCCCATTGAGCTGTTGTGGGAGCAGCTTGACCGTATGGTACTCAAAAAGTGCCCATCAAGCCAATCCAACTTGTGGGAGGGGCTTCTGGAAGCATGGGGTGACATTTCTCCAGATTACCTCAGCAAATTAACAGCTAGAATGCCAAAGATCTGCAATGCTGTAATTGCTGCAAAGGGAGCATTATTTGACAAAAGCAAAATTTGAAGTAGAAAATTATTATTTCAAATAAAAATCATTATTTCTAACCTTTTCAATGTCTGGATGAGATTTCTATTTATTTTTCAACTCATTTGATAAATAAAAGTAAGAGTTTTCATGGAAAACACAAAATTGTCTGGGTGACCCCAAACTTTTGAACGGTAGTGTATAGCCTACTTGTGGCGAACCTACTGCCTACCTAGCTACCTGAGGCCTACCTACAGCCTACCGACCTACCTGTGGGATGCCTACCTAACTGGGGCCTAACTTCTGCCTACCTAGGGCCAATCTACCTATCTACATGTAGCCTAGCTACCTGGGAACAAGCTACCTTCATATGGCTTAACTACTGCCTACCTAGGACCAATCTACCATAGGTACCTAAGACCTATGTTTTGCCTACCTACCTGGGGCCTATGTACTGTCTAACTACCTACCAAGAGCATACCAACCTATTTAATGGGGGTATACATACCTGATACCATGATTCTAAGGAGTAAAGGTCATAGCTGTAATACAATCTCCAGGGAGAGAATCCTCTGTTCCTCCCCATCTAGGAGACTGGGCCTCTAAGCTGTGTCCTTTACCAGCTATCCCACCCCTAGGAAGTTTGTAATGAGGTGGGGGACACTGAGGGAGGTGCTGAAAAAATGAGGATTCTAAGTTATTTGTGTACAAATTTGCAGGGACAAGTGGTGGCCGGGAGAAGTTATCATGATGGTCTGGAACGGATGCAGAACAAAAGGGAAAGTCAACAACTCATCAGAGAAACGTCACCTGTGCCTGTGAGTCACAAGCTGTAACTGTACTGTCAGCAGAGTCTGTGTACACTGGTGTCTACCACTATATGTTCACTGGAAGTATACATAGACTATAGGGCACCTGTATATATACCACTATATGGCGGTAATATTGGTCTTTGTATACTGATCTTTATTCAGTAATAGTATAGTTGTATTATTCAGTCACCATGTGGTGGTAATTTGTGGTCGTGTTCCAGCAGTATAATCAGGTCCATATGTAGTAGCGTTATTGGTAATGTTAGACTTGGTATAGGGAATTTGTTTGGTAGCATTATGATGGTGATATGTATGGTGAGGTATTCGTTCCTTGTATTATTTATTAACTGCATGTATTATTAAAAGGTCTTGGTAAATGTTCGTGGTTGGGGAGGAGAGGGAGGTCCATCCAAAAGTTTGCTATGGGGCTCAGGCTTCTCTAGTTACACCCCCTCTTATGAACAATAGACGATATTCATGAAACCTAAAAAATTGGCACAATATTAAAATCTTGGATACTTACATTAAAATAAAGCACCACACTCTGCAATAAATTTGACTACTTGTATGTTGTTACCTCTAAAAATGTATGCGCAAATTCAGAGACATGCAAGCAACCAAAGTTGAAAAAGAAATACACATTTTCCTGCTTTAGGGTGTTTATTCTATAGTAAAAAGTTATTTTAATTCTCTGATATTTTTTTCATAAATACTTGTTTAAACTGGATACACTACTAACCATTTTCTGGCATCTTGAGTGGATAAGTATGTCATAAATATAGTGATTAGTGTTGATTGAACCGTGCGAGAAAAGTTAAGTTCGAGTCGAACTTCATGATTTTTTAGAACTCGAGCCGAACCGAACATTTTACTGTTCGTTTGAGTAAATGGTCGCGTTCAACATCGAGCTTGACAAGCTATTTTTTTTTTTAAATTGAAAGTTTTATTAAGTTTTCAAAGTGTTACAGGAATAGAGAATAACATAAACAAATTAACAAATAAGTCAATGTACCTGGTATGTACTACAAAGAATGAACATCATATGTTTGATCAGGTACTAAGTGCTACAGATCAGAACGTCAAAGACATAATCATAAGCCCTGGAGGTCTTGGGTCAAAGTCATTAGAGCAAATAGGTTGAGTTCCATACTGAAGCCAGTATGGTAGGCATAAGACTCACGAACAGGAAACAAAACGAAGAGGGAAACAAGGTGTGGGAAAAGAGGGGGGAGAAGGGAGGAGAAGGAGGGATTCCAAGATGTTTAGCATATCAAGAATTTGTGGTCCGATATACATCCTACGCAAACCAAGTTTTTTCAGACAAATCCATTTTATCATGAAGAGAGGCCATTAGATATTCCATTCACCTTATATCTGCAATTCTCATACAAAGATCCTCTCTACTCGCCGGTGTGGTCTGACACCACCTTCCAGCTATCAAGAACCTGGCTGCCGTTAGAATATAGAGCATGAGGGTAGAATCAGCCTTGGGGAGGTCTTTTACCGGGGCATTTAGCAAATAGACCAGGGGGTCCAGTGGGATGCTCACGTAAAGAATACTGCCCAAAAGGTCCCTCACCTGCATCCAAAAAAGTTGGATGGTCGGACAGTCCCAAAAAATATGGGGTAACGTTCCTATGGAGGCGTTACATCGCCAGCAGGCCTGTGGAAGTTGGGTATTCCATTTATGCAGAACCTCAGGGGTATGATACCAAAAAAGTAGTATTTTATATAAGTTTTCCCTATAAGTGGTGCAAACTGAGGATCTGGCCGCAGCCTTCCATATCGCTTGCCATGTAGGATAAGGAACCTCCCTACCCAGATAGGATTCCCACCTAGTCATATACTTATGTATTAGGGTGTCATCAGGGGAGGGGTCTGAAAGTCCAGAATAAATTGTCGAGATGAGACCTTTTGTGGACGGACCTGTCTTACATACATGCTCAAATTGTGTAGGAACTGAGAGGGTGGATGTACCAAACATGGATGACATAAGATGAGATATCTGGAGATAATGAAAACGTGACCTCTCTGGAAGATTGTATTCCTTCTGGAGAGGTTCAAAAGAAATCAATTTTCTCTCCCCTGCTCTTGCGATATCTACAAACCGGAACAGATCATGCCCCAGCCACAAACCCAATGAGCTGGTGGGAAGGAGAGGAGTGCATAGGAAAGATGTCATAGGGGATGCTTTCGAGACTACGGGAAATCTGGACCTGCAGTAGTTCCATATTTGCTGAGTGAACTTAATTGGACCTAAACGGTAGCTCAAGTCGGAAAGAGGCCGAGAAAGCCAGAGAAGTGCGTTGGGATGGATTGGAGCCAGCCAAAGCTTTTCAATCTCCATCCACTTGGTGTATGTCCTTAGGGTGGACCATGCTGGGATGCAGCGCAGATGGGAGGCCCAGTAATAGTTTAGGATGTTAGGGACTGCTAGGCCTCCTCTCTGTCTACTGGCCATTATAACACCCCTAGCCACCCTGTGCCTGCCCTGTGCCCATATGAATCTAAGGATAGCTGCCTGAAGGGAGCGTAGCTTACTTAGCGGGACCGGAACTGGGAGAGTTTCGAAAAGATAAAGGAGCTTGGGCAGGATAGACATTTTGACAGAATTTATTCTGCCAAAGAGAGAGGGGAAGAGTATGTCATTTGGAAAGGAGGCTCTTTAACTCCTTAAAATTCGGGGAAAATTAGAGCCATAAAGCGAACTGTATTGGCCAGTTATCTGGGTGCCCAAATATCGGAGGGAATGGTTTTGCGACTTGTAAGAATAGTTCAGATTAAGGGAGGCAAGGTTCTCCGAAGGGGTCTCTGTCTTGGTTGGGTTGATTTTATATCTGAGAGGTTTCCAAATTTAGTGAGAAGAGTTGGCAATGTGGTGTGCATATCTGTCAGGGTTAGAACGATATTTTCAGCAAAGAGGGATAATTTGAATTCCCTCGACAAGCTATTTTAATAGTTTTCATGTCCGAAAATTGGCGCTGCCGCAGCAGTTTTAAGACGCATTGAATCAGTGTAAAGTGCACCTTAAAGTACGATCTTCTCAAAAATCTGGCCTCAGGTATACCTTGCATAGTAAACATATTGAGCCTAAAAAGATGCATTGCACCTTTTTAAGTGCATTGCGTAAATCACGGCACATAGCATATCATTGGTAGTGTATGTAATGCGCCTATCGAGGCGCATTGCGCAAATCACGGCACATAGCATATCATTGGTAGTGTATGTAATGCGCCTATCGAGGCGCATTGCGTAACGGAAGTGCATAACGTAGCATTACTAGTGTATGTAATGCACCTCAGTAGACGCATTGTGTTATGGAGGCACAGAGTGTATCATTTTTAAACGCATACCAATGTATCGTGCCCAGCCTATAATGTTTTGGTGTACTGTTATGGATGGTAATTACAGCTTTTCCTCACCTGTATAAGTATAAAAATTAACCCAAATATCTTCTCCCTTTGACTTTAAATGGTTCAAAGTTTGAGTTCGAGTTCGACTCGAACTTCGAACCAAACTTCTCAAAGTTCTAGGTTCGACTAAACATTTTACTGTTCGCTCATCACTAATAGTGATTAAAAGGATTGGAATATTCAGTCATCTTGACTATAAATAAGTGAATAGTTAACCACTTCCTGATAGTCTGTCATAATGATATAGCTTAATTTTTTTTCCTTCCCACCTTCTCAGAGCCATAACTTTTTTTTAATTTTTCCATCTACATAGGTATTTAATGGCTTTTATTTTGCTGGACAAGATGTCATTTTTAATGCTGTCATTGACTTTGCCATAGAACATACTGGGAAACCGAAAAAAAAATTCTAAGTGGGTGAAATGTGAATAAAATGTACTTGCAACATGTTTGCGGGGGATTTACTTTTACAGCATTCACTCTTAAGTATAGATGATTTGTTATCTGTATTCTGCAGGTTGAAACAAATCCAACAATACTAAATATGTAGGGTTTCTATTGTGTATTAGTACTGTTAAAAATTCTTAGGCGTCATAAAACTACCAAAAAAATACAGTTTTGGTGTTTAGAATTTAGCATCTTACAGCAGCCTCATTTGTAGCGGACTTACCAAGTAAGCCCACTACATAGGACCTTACCGGCTCCAGGACGTACTCATACGTCCTGTGTCTGTAAGAGGGTTAAGATTTTGTCGTCTGTATTGTTTTGCCTGGATCCACCTGATGAACCAGTTCTACCCGGATCAGATAACATGTTCTCAGCTCCTCCTGCTGTATAACATGGGGCCCACAGATCAGGTAGCATGTCCTCAGCTATCCCTTCTTGTAACATCTGACTTTTAAATCTCTAGTTTTGCTAGTTGTTACATTGTTAACCTCTTATCTACATTTACTTTATATTTATCACATGACTTTAGTAATGGGGTATTGGGCTCACTTGCTGGCATCTTAGGGTTTAAGACACAGTGATGCACACTATTCCATTCTGCTGCAATGTAACCTTATTTTTTTGGAATCTAAAATGAAAACTCTATAACTGTCTAAATTTGGTATCACCGGAATCATATCGACCTGCAAAATAAAGAGAACATGTCATTTACCCTGCACAGTGAACACCATAAAAATGAAATATATATATTCAACTCCACAAAGAATTTTAGGACTGCAATGATACCATTAAAAAATACATCTTATATTGCAAAAAACAAAAAGCAAGTCCTCATACGTCTATGTAGAAGGAGAAATAAAAAAGTTAAGGGGGAAAGTATAGGGGTAAAACTACCCTTTAAAGTCACTGTAAAGGTGATCTGAATCTAAGACCCAGTAGCATCTGCAGTCACCAAGCCTGTGCAGTGACATGACCACCGGTGCTGGGAATAAGGAAGCCGCTAAGCTTTCTGCCTACAGCACTTATTGAGCGCTATAAATACAACAATTAAGAAGGTAGGGATGGCAATTGTGCAGCTGCACAATTTGGGTATCATGTATGAAAACTGTCTAGGTCTAGGACTTTCTTTGTTGCCCATAGCAATTAATCAGAGCTCCTCTCTCATTTCATATAATGATCTGAATAAATGAAAAAGAAGCTCTTTGGTTGCTATGGGCAGCAAAGAAAGTTTTAGACAGAGAGTGTCAGGATACGTTCATCTGGGCAGCCTTCCACCCGTTTAATGCAACGACCTGCGAGGGTTAATAAGTCTGGCCTCGGACCACACCCCGAGAGAGGTGGTGCTTCTGAGCTAGGAGTGACAGCTCTGCAGCCTCTCCCAACTGAGGGTGTGTCTCTCAGGACCAATAGGAGGGCCCAGATGCCGCACCAATCAGCTGTGGGGGCGGTGTCCTGGCAGACCTTTTAAACTTCCTCAGTTCCTCCAGGCTTTGCCTGTCAAAGGCGTTCCCTTGGTGTTTCCCTGAAGTCTTGTTTGTTGTCTTCCTGTGTTTCTTACCTCAACCTGTTTCTGACCTCGTTTTTTGCCTCAGATTTTGTACTGCGCTCCTGATCGTGTTTGGACCCCGGCTTATTTCTGACCTTTTACTTGGATTACGTTTCTTGGCTTATCCGTTACCGCACCATTGCCGACCCGGACTGATTGACTCAGTGTTTTCCCTGATGGCCCTGCACTTAGCAGCATAGGGGCTGTCATCCAGTTGGGGTCTGCCATCAAGGGCAGCACACCAAGTAGGCAGGGACAGTTGGCTGGGTGGCAGTCAGGGCCCACTGCATCTCCTCTGACGTGACAGAGAGGTTTCATGCATGAAGCCCTTAATGTACAGCTGTGCATTTTGCATGGATGTTCCAGTGCAAATTTAGACGTTGACCACCTGGAAGTTAATAGTCAACATGCAATTGGCATCTAGTTAATATTTTGGCTATCTGCCTTGATTAAAGTACGTCACATGGCAAGGGTGTCAAACTGATTTTCACTGATGGCCACATCAGTATTATGTTTGACCTCAAAGGGCCATTGGAGGGTCTTTGGGGGTGGTTAGGATGTCTGGCTAGGTCTGTCAGAGTTGTGCCACCACCTGTCAGTTGGTAAACAGAGGTACAAACTGAAGCTTCAAATTCAAGATGGCACAAGTTCTCTGTGCTGGTGCCATAACCTTTGCAAAAGCACTGGCTGCATCCTCCACAGAGAGTGGAGAGGCGGTCCTTCTGCAACCTAACCTAGTCATCCTTGGTAGCTATATCTAAGCTCTCACAGGCTCCATATAGATCTGGTCTGCAAGACTTGTGTTTGATACAGGTGCTGTATGGTATTATTGATTATCATTAGTAATAAAATATATCTGTCAGTATCAACTTATTGAAACCTACAACTTTAATTTTTTTTAAAAAATCTGTTAAAGCCATTTTTTTTATTCATTTATTTATTTTTTGTTCAGTTTTTAGAATTCAATAATCATTTTCTGATCTACTAAGATCTTGGAATGAGATAACGGTGATCATAAAATACCCAATCTGGTCACGTGTCAGTTCAAATGAATAAATAAAAAAAAAATCTTATATGAATAACTGAATATATAACATACCTCAAAGATCTATCAAGCACACCAAGATATATATCTGTTGATGCATTTATCTTCAGCACATCCCATTACTTTTTTCTTAGCATAATATATTCATGACCATTAAACCTTCGGTGCTTGAAGCTATTATATTGGATTATAGACACAGCCGGTGTCTCAACTCATATAAAGGCGCATCCAGTTTTAAGAGGAAGGAAAGAATTACATGGTTGTTGGTTATTGAATTTAAAGGTCACTTTCTTGGGACTCTGTGCACCTCTCCAGAGAGTTTAAAATTAAATTACAACACCCTCTATGTGCAGTAAACCTCAAAAAGAACATCAACAATCCCATCAACAGTAACTGTAAAATCTAGGTCTCTACCAATTCCATCATAATACCAAGTAATTATTGTGTTTTATCTGAAGTCAACCCAGAATTCACATCATTCTTTTCACTATTTCTTTTACAGCCATTATTTGGACAAAATGGCGGTTTTGTCACACATAATATTATCCTATACAAAAGCACTCAGATTCTTTTTTGCCATAGTTACAAGATACTCTGTCAGGAATATGTTCATTTTCTAATTTATTTTTCATTACACAAACTATCCAATTTAAGGGTTTAGTTCTACGTATTGGTAGCTTTTTTATCAGAATGTAAAATGAATTGCCATTGATGGACTGTGCTTGCCAGTTTTGAAGGCATTCAGTGATCTTCTGCGTGATTAACTTGGTGAAAGACTAAAGTGCATTCCCATAAAACAGTTCGAAATGCATAATGGAAATGTTTAAATGAATACACTACATGTGAATGGAATTTTACAAAGTAAGTGAAAATTGCTATGGCTCTTTTTTGTTAATGCTAATCTTTATTTATATGGCATCAAAATATTCCTCAGAACTTACAATGTAGAGGATACATGTACAAACAAAATCAGGTATTACATCGTAGCAAACTAATTCACTAGTTTCTTAATTTTAAAGAAGAAAAATGAGGGGCCTGTTTACAAGAGCTTACAGTTAACAAATAATAGGGATGATATAAAAAGTAAAGAGTGTTTTTATCAAATCCTTTATAAAAAAAGAGAAAGAATAGGGAAAAAGCTGCATGAACAATGAACCCATCATTCAGTCAGGGAGGAAGTAGTTAAAATAAAAGGTGTCATGTTAAAGAATGTGGGCATGGCTGTGTTTTTAGAAACTAATATGATTGTCCGGAGTTGAGAACAAGTATATTATGAGAGACAGAAGTAAGAGGTTTAGATTTCGTATAATGTTTGTCTTATAGTGGAATATTGGCATAAAGAAGAACATGAGTGGGTAGGGTAGTACACACAGATGAGTGAGAAGTTATAATTTTCAGTTGTAAAATGAGTGAGCAGCCAGGGTAGTTACAGTGTGAGGGTAGAGGCATCAGTGTAGCAATTGGACAGAAGAGGGAGACTGGAAAGGGAAGGGTTTGCAGGGGAGAATACTAACATCAATTCAATGCAGTAATCAAGACGAAAATAATTCAGGATACCAATTACAGTTGGTGCTATTGTAAGAAAAGGGCAGTTTTTAGAAATTTATTTGAGATGCAGGTGGTAAGAGTATGTGATCTATTACATTAATGGGTAAAAAACAGATTTAAGTCTAGGATAACTCCAAAACAAAATGTACCTATACTTATACACCTATAGACACACAGTATAAGAGTAAAAAGATAATTTTTATTAAATCCCAATAAAATACAGATAAAACACTGACACCGGGTTGTGGACATATCCGTGCCCTGACTGTGAGTGGTGCCACGACACACATGTTGGTTTGCGGGCACACTCGCAGCCCGGTCCGTAACTGCAGCTACTCACCTCTTTGCGATGTCTCTGACCCTATTTAACCCTATTTAACCCTGCCTCTTCTTAAGTTCTTTTGCTGGATAAATAATGCTCCTGTGCCTAGAGAGAAAGCATTCTGAGAGTTGTTCCTGATATCTTGTGTACCATACCTGGTGCCTTCATTCCTTGACCATGAACCTTTGCCGCCTGCTCTGACTGTCTTGCCTGTCCCCGGCTATGAGTTTGCTTTACGATTCTGTATGATGCTACACCTCGGGTGCCACCGCAAGCAAGTCACGTCAGGGGTAACGTCTATAATTAAATGGTAGTAATGGTTATGTTGATACACCATACCATATTAACCTGCTAACGGGAGATCCTCCCAACCCCCTTAAATCCAAACACTGCATTAAGTAACAGGTACCTGTTACTTAATGCAACGTCAGCAAACCCAACCTGCTTTGGTGAATTCTGGGACCTACTTGGACTCATACGGCATTATACGTTTTATGTACAGTACATGGGATTTTATGTGTTCTGTTTATGTGGGTAGTTATGAACACCGTATGTGGGTTTATGCAGTAGCACTTTAGGATATGACTTTCTATATAGGTGTTATTATGTGCATTATGTATTTTATCATCTGTGTAGTATCTGTATTTTTATGTGATTTCATAAAAAATATCTTTTTACTCTTGTACTGTGTGTTTTTGTCAGTATGTATTGTTGTTTGCACACCAGTTTTTTTCTATTATAGCTTTATCAGTTCGGCTGTTTTCTTGAAGCCTGATTCTCTCATTTCCTGAAATCCAGGGGCATTTCTTCCCTTCCCAGCTGGGTGTTTCTTAACTGAAGAGGGATGACATCATCTCCCCTTCACTGTTCATGCTCGCTCTTGAGTCAGTGTGCTCTTCCCCCTCCCCTTTCTGTCTGAGTCCACATGCCACTGTGTCCTCTCCCTATGCAGTCTTATTTTGTAAGAACTGTTTACATACCACATGCCTGCATTCAGTCTAGACAGCCTTCTATGAACTCAGCACTGATCTCTTCTCCTCTCACAGCTGGAGGTTTGTTACAGTTGAATCCAGTCTTCTACGAACTCATGCTGAGCAACACAGATCTCCCTGCTATGTTTACACGCAGGAGCATTTAGGCACCGAGGCACGATTCTGCTGTTTTTCTGATTGTAGAAACAGCTGCAGTGTTAGTGTGTTTCTTCTGGCTGTGCAGAGTGAAATGCTGCTCGCCCCTTATTCTGAGTGAGAGAGGCAGCCTAATGCTCCATCTATGTTTACACTTAGGCACCGAGGCACAATTCTGTTGTTTTCTGATTGTAGAAACAGCTGCAGTTTTAGTGTGTTTCTTCTGGCTGTGCAGAGTGAAATGCTCCCGGCCCCTTATTCTGAGTGAGAGAGGCAGGAATGCACGCTTCCATGAATACGACCGGGGGCCATAAAGAATGTAAATTACTACAGCCGGCAGCTAATGAAATGAAAGGAGGTGGGATCCGAACAGCATCGGGGAACTGTGTTTACACAAAACGAAGATAAGGGATACTGTGCAAGCAAGACAGCTTTGCAAAAGACATCCAATTGCAAAGTTGCTTGTTTTCACTGTCCACTTATTCTGAAGACAATTTAATGAAATGATACAACCTCTTTAAATGTGGCATTGATTTGTTTTGCCCTATTTAATCAGTGCTGTGGGAAAAAAAACATTCATTTTTTTAATCCTAGACAACCACTCTAATTCATTAATAATAACAGCTTTTCTTTAAAATAATGTTTTAATATGTTTTACCTACTTTTATAGTCAACTGTTTTTGTTACATTATTTTTATGAAACCTAAACTTTTGTCGTCACAGTCCTTGACCAAAAACAATAGGTTCAACTACAATTAAGTGAAATACATTTTTAGTGATTCACACTTTGGCTTTTACATGTAATGCACTTTGATCAATTGAGGGTGTACATGTCATGAACAAGTGAGCCATTTTATGAATGATTGCTGAGTCACTGACACGGCAATAAATTGGCTGGTGAATTCATTCTCTGAGAAGGAAGGAGAGTAAAAAAAAAAAAGAATAGGGGCTATTTGCAGACCTTTTGTTTTAGTGCATAATTAAATACTTGCTTGATGGATTGTCCTTCTCCTTCTATGTAAAAGCAATTGTTGTAGGTATCACAAAGAGCTTTTCAAAGACAGTCAAATGTAGCAACTTATATTAGATGTAGACTAAGTAAAAATCATTCAAGTGTATTTTATGCCATCTACCATTCATTTTCTTTTGTGAAGTTACTGTGTTATTGCTTTTTATTCAATGTGAAGTATATTCGCTTTATAATTAACATTCCATATTTTAAGAAATGAATATGCATTTATTGAAGAACATTATGAAATCTTTTCAACAAAATAAAGGGACTGATATTGACTGTGTTATGAAAACTGTTAAAAAGGCCCTCAATGAAGTCTAATATTTAATACATCAACACTTCATTTGCAGAGACATGTCAGATGTTTAATAACTTGTCAGGTTTAAAGGAAAGTCTGAGTGTTGTACACCATTCAGCATGCAACAGGCTCTTTGGTTAGACTGCTAAGGCTTGGTCAGGATAGTAGTCAAACAGTACACAGAATTGTGAACGCTAATAGGTGAATGGTTAAAGGGGTTTTGCCACAAAGTAAAGTTGACGTGGGAAGTTTGAAAATTAAATAATAAACATTTTCACCATTCATCATTATTAAAAATTCTGCACCGTTTTGTTTTAGTTGCTCCTTTAGTGATCCATTGTTTTCAGCTCATCTCCAGGAAATAGTGTGAGCTCCTCAGTCCTGATCGCACATACTCAGCCATCACCTCTCTTCTCAGGTAGCTACTGAGTGTTCAAAGCCCGGGTGCTGTCATTCTATTCCTAACCTTTGGACTAGTTAGTAAAAAGTCAAACAGTGCAAATTAAAAAAAGAAACCTCAATGAGGTATATGTATTGATAAAGAGGAAAAGAAAATCCACAGGTTAAGTTCCTGCAGGGATTTGAACCAAGGACCCTTGTGCTTTAAATCAAAAATGTTACCTCTGACCTACAGTGTAGCTACTTACAATTCTAAACATAAACAGACCTTTCTTTCACTAGAGAGAGGAAAGGCATGGTGATGTCATCCTGCTAGGTCAATTCAAACAAATCACACATGCCCCCTTCTGAGCACACAGAGCTGAAGAGCTGGATGCTGGAGGTATGAAATGAGATCTTGGCAAAACCCCTTCTGTATTCCTACAGTATATTTCTAAAACAAGTCAAATAATTTGATAGGACTTACTACCTTGATCACCAATGGCTATTTCATGAACAGATGTATCTTTATTGGACCCCAGCTGAAGTCTTATGTTATGACTGACTGACGGATTGTAAAAAGGTCAGAAACCCTTTAACCCCTTACCACCGGAGCCAGTTTTGGTCTCTCTGACAGAGCCCTATTTTTGAAATCTGTCATGTGTCACTTTGTGTGAGAATAACTTTTTGACACTTTAACCTATCATTGCGATTCAGAGACTGTTTTCTCGTGACACATTGTGCTATAAGATAGTAAGAAATTTTGGTTAAAAAAATGATTGTTTATTTGTGAAAAATATCAAATTATGGTGAAAAATGTGAAAAATTTACCAATTTCAAACTTCAAAAATTTCTGCATGTAAGACAGATAGTTATTCCACTCAAAATAGTTTATAACTAGCATCTACCATATGTCTTTTTTTTTTTTTTTACGACATTAGGGGGCTTATAAATTTAGTAGTAAATATCAAATTTTCAAGAAAAGTTGCAATATGCGTATTTTTAGGGACCAGTCCAGTTCTAACGTGATTGACCTGTATGTTAGATACCCCCATAAATGACCTCATCTAAGAAACTACACCCCTTAAAGTATTCAAAACTGCATTTAGGAAGTTTATTAACCCATTAGGTGTTTCACAGGAATTAAAGCAAAGTGGAAGTGATATTTCAAAATTTCCCTTTTTTTGCAGATTTTCAATTTTTATACATTATTGACAAGAATACGGTAAATGTGATCAGGGAAATGCAAATTAATATTGATTCCCCAGATTCTGCCGTTTTCAGAGATATCCCATATGTGGCCCTAGTGCATTATTTGGCTCAACCACAAGCCCCAGAATAATAGGAGCACCTTCTGGACTCTGGGGCCTCATTTTCATTACAATTTTATTTAGGGGCCATTTCAGGTTTGCAGACACCCTAAGGTTCCAAAACTTAATAAATACCCCTAAAAAGACCCCATATTGGAAACTACACCCCTTACGGAATATATCCAGAGGTGTAGTGAGTATATCGACCCCACAGGCGTTTCACAAATTTTTTTAGCGTTCGGCTCTGAAAATAAAAAAAATTTTTTTTTTCCAATAATCTGCAATTTTAGCTGAAAATGTTTAATTTTTACAAGGAATCTTGGAAAAAAAGCCCCAAAATTGTGTTACGCAATTTCTTCCAAGTTCGGCAATACCTTACATGTGGGTGTAAACTGCTGTTTGGGCGCATGGCAGGGGGTACAAGGGAGGGAGCGCTATTTGGCTTTTGGCGCACAGATATTGGTGGGGCCATGTCGCATCTGCAAAGCCCCCAAAGTACTAGAACAGGTGAAACCTCCCAGAAGTTTCCCTATTTTGGATTCAACACCCCTCAGGGATCTCATCTAAGGGTGTATTGTGCATTTTGGGCGCACAGGTGTTCCGTAGTTTTTTTTTAGCATTGGGCCATGGAAATGGAGGGGGGAAACGCAGTTCCGCCATTGTTTTTGGGCTTCATTTTTACAGTATTCGCCATACGGGATAAATGACAGGATAACTTTACTATGGGGGTCGGTACAATTACAATGATATAAATTTTATATAGTTTTTTATGTTTTATTACTTTTACACAATAGAAGCGAGTTTTATAAAAAGTTGCGTTTTTATGTTGTCCTATTCTGACAGCCATAGCTTTCTTAATTTTTTGCATATGGAGCTGCTTGTGGGCTTGTTTTTTATGAGATGAGTTGATGTTTTTATTGGTACCATTATGGGGGGCATGTGATGCTTTGATCACTTTTTATTAAGGTTTTTGTGAGGCATTTTGTACAAAATACAGCAATCCTGGTAGTGTTTTTTATTTTTATTTTTTTACAGCGGTCACTGTGCGGTATAAATGACATGCTAGTTTTCCTCAGCAGGTTGATACAATTACAGCGATACCACATTTGTATATTTTTTTAATGTTTTACTGCTTTTACACAATAAAAACACTTATTTGAAAAGGAAAACACGTTTTTGCATCACCGCAGTCTGAGAGCCATAACTTTTTTTATTTTTCTGTTTATGGAGCTGGACTTTTTTTTTTGTGGGATGAGTTGAAGTTTTTATTGGTAACATTTTTGAGGGGGACAAGACTTTATGATCGCTTTTAAATCCGTTTTTTGGAAGGCAGGGTGAAGAAAATACTGCAATCCTAGCAGTGTTTTTTATTTTTATTTTTAATAGCGTTCACCATGCAGTATCCGTGACAAGTTAGTTTTACTCTGTGGGTTGAGACGATTACGGTGATACCCAATTTATGTAGTTTTTTTATTTGAAAGCACAATTTTTTTGAAAAAAAAGTGTTTTTATTGTGTAAAACAATATTTATGCATCGCTATCTTCTAATAGCCAGAACTTTTTAATTTTTCCGTATACAGAGCTGTGTAAGGACTTTTTTTTGCGGGATGAACTGACGTTTTAATTGGTACAACTTTGGCGTTTATATTAGTTTTTGATCGCTTTTTATTCCCTTTTATGTGCTGCAGGATGTACAAAAATTGTCGCAATTCTGTGACTGTTTTTTTTTTTGTTTTTTTTTTTTTACGGCGTTCACCGTACGGGTTAATTAACATGACAGATTTATAGGGTGGGTCGCTACGCACGCGGCGATACCAAATATGGGTACTTTATTTATTTTTGATCTTTTTTGGGGCGATTGCCGTTTGTAAAGGGGAAAAGGGCGGTGTACGTGTTTTTATTTTATTTTTTGTGTTTGTGTTTTACTTTTTTACACTTTTTTTTTACTTTTTCACACTTTTTACACTTTTCCCCAGGGGGGGAATTGCATGAACGATCGTCAGATCGTTCATGCAATAGGAGATCAGCATACAGCTTATAGCTGTATGCTGGTCTCCATGGCAACTGTCTGTCACGCTGCCCACAATGCATTGTGGGCATCGTGACGTCACCAGACAACCCGGATGCTGTCATTCAGCATCCGGGCTGCCTGGTAGGAGACTCAGTAATGGCGCTGAGCGCCATTACTGCGCCGGATCTCGGGCAGCAGGAGCTCACTCCTGCCGCCCGCAGCCGCGATGTCGCGACCACGATGTTGCGACATCGGGGGGTTAATCCCCCGCGGCCGGAGCTTACTCCGGCCGTGGGGGATGTGGCATGATGCCAGCGGTAATATACCGCCGGTTCCATGCCGCGATCTTGCGCGCTCCGCCTGTGAGCGCGCAAGATCCGCTTGACGTACTCATACGGCAATTTGCGGGAACCCCTACCCGACATTGCCGCATGAGTATGGCAAATGTCGGTAAGGGGTTAAGTCATTCTTCATATGAATCATGGAGTGTCTGGGCTAAGGATATTTATTATCACTTTTGTACTGAAATTTTAACAAATACAAAATACCTGTAAATAACAGTTGTTGAGTTTTTCTTAGCTAAAACACTTTCTTACCTTTCCAGAAGCAGGATTTACACTCATTAAAATTCCTATAAGAGTTTACTTTTTTTAGTTGAATGAGTTGCTAGCTTAAAAAAACTGAAAAAGAAAAAAATATATTTTTTTTACGCCAAGGAAGGTCTGAAATAGAAAAAAATTCAAGATTCACTCTTCCAACTGGGTTCATTCCAGCATTGAGATCGGGTCCCGCTGTTCCTTTCCAATGAAGACACGTTCACTGTTCATGTGACCCCGAAGGCTTTTACAGGCCTCTGTGATCTGTTTCTGCTCAAACAGCACATGACTTTTGTTGCCTGTGATTGGCTATATTTAGTGTTGAGCGATTACGTTGGCCATCGACATCGGTCGATGGTCGATAGTCGACCATCATCGACAAGATAGTCGATGGTCGATGGTAGATTATGATCGATGACCATTAAAGTCTATGGGAGAGCAACAAACACCTTCTTTTCTTACACCCAAACAAGGGCTGGAAAAGCTGGAAATTAACATCCACAACAGTCAAATGGATACGTGCTACATTGTAGGCACCACACGTAGGATATAAAACCCACTGACAAATACATCACTCAACATTCTCTATCCCGGTCTTGCACCACAGCATGAGCCTTAAACTTGCATGACCCACAAATTAAAAGTGCCAGAAAGGCAGAAAGATTGAACCATCATTTTACTTGAAGTGGACATTGCATATCCCTGTCCTGGAAAGCAGCAAAGAGCCCCAACCTGCATGACTCAATTAAAAAGTGCCGAAAAGGGTCTTTCAACCACTATTTTAGTTTCACTGGACATTGACTATACCTGTCCTGGACCACAGCATGAGCCCCCAAACCTGCATGACCCCAGATTTAAAAATTTCCGGAAAAAGGGTCTTTCAACCACCATTTTATTTTTCACTGGACTTTGGGACTTACTGCCCGGGGGGCCACACATGAGCCCAAACCGCAGGGCCCCAGATTAAAAAGTGCCGGAAAAAAAAGGGAGTCTTTCAACCCCCCATTTTTAGTTTCCGGGACAATATGTCCCTGTATGGGAGCGCTTGCCCCCCCTCCGTATGAGTTGCGGACCAATTGAGCTTACTTGATAATACTGGTGGTTAACGTCCTGTTCCACCCCAGTGCCCTTTTTTTGGCATTCTTTTTCTCATTTTACTCAACGTGCTGGGGGGAAATTGTCTCTTACTTGTTCTCTGTCGTGCCCATACTCCATGCCCCTCTGAATAACCTACATCTGGTCAATTTTTCCCTGTCCCCTCCCTTGTACAATTCAGAGGAATTTTTTTCCACTATTTTGTACAGCAAAATTTTTTTAGAGTTTAATTCTAAAAAAACACATTTTAAAATAGGTTTGGAAAACCCCCACCATGTTTTTTGTTTTCTCTTTTTTTAACTGTATTAAAGGGTTGTCTCAATAAGGGATTGATAGCTATGTTTTAAAGATCTTGCAAAAAAAAAAGTCATTTTTCCCCAAAATGTTTTCCAATTTTCAGTTCCCTACCTATTCCTGTTTCTGACAGCCCATCACCCTTTACCCCTCTTGACAATTGTGAAAAAAACAAATTTTTGTTAGAAGAACATTTTTTTTTTTAATAGGAAACCCGTTTATACTGCATGTCACAGCAAAATGCCCCCAAAAAAAATTTAAAAACCCTGACCCTTGGCCACTTTTGGGCAATTTTTGGGAAAACAAATGTCTGTTTGGAAACAACATTTTTTTTTTTTAATTTGGAAAAATGTATTAAAAACGCAATGTCACAGCAAAATGCCCCCCAAAAAAAATTTAAAAAATGACCCATAGCCCTTTTTGACCAAATTTTGAAAACGGGTTTTTTGTTTTGGGAAAAAACATATTTTTTTTTAATAGAACCCCGTAGTTAAAAGCCCCAAAGTCACAGCAAAAAAGGCCCCCAAAAAAAATTTAAAGCCCTGACCCCCTTTAGCCACTTTTAAAAATTGGTTTAAAGAAAAAAATGTCTGTTTTGAAAAAAAATTTTTTTTTTAAAAAAGGAACCCCTTTTTAAAAGCTGGGATTTTCACAGCAAAATGCCCCCAAAAAAAACAAGGCATGACCCCTTGAGGGCCCCCTTTGGACCCCAAATTGGGGAAGAACAAAAGTCTGTTAGAAACAACAATTTTTTTTTTTAATAGGACCTTAAAATTGCTGCCTTTCAAAGCAGCATGACCCAAAAAAAATAAAAAATTACTTTTCAGCCAAATGTTAAAAATTGTGGGGGGGGAAAGCCACTTAAAGCCACATTTTTTGTTCCAAAGGGCCTTTATTTTAGCCCGATCTCACAGCAACAGACCCCAAAAAATTTTTTAAAAAATGACTTCTCAGCCCCCTAAAAAAAAATTTTGGGATGGGGGAAATGGGCCCCCTTTAAAAACCACATTTTTGTTCCCCAAAGGGGCCCTAATTTAAAAGCTGTATCTCACCAACCCTGACCTCAAAAACCATTCTACAATGCGAAAAAATTCTTAAAAATAAAGTGAAATAAATGGAATACGGGATTTTCATTAAAAACCTTTTCTGTCTTTTTTTCAAATCTCCTCACAGCAAAACCAGCCCAAAAATTTAAATGTTTTTGGGAAAAAAGAAAAAAAAATTGCTGTAAGAAATTATCATTTTTTTAAAAAAGTTTTCCAAAAAAAGGGGCCCCTTTCGTTTTAAGAGGAAAAAAGTGAAAATAAAACCGGGCCAAATAAACGGTGGCCTTTGGCAATTTGGGGGCCACAACATCATCAGAGATCCATCCCCCGATTCATCTTTAAGAAAGTCAAACAAACCACATTTTCTGTTGGGGAAAACCCATTTCTTTGTTTTGTAATTTAAATTTCCTTTCCCGCCTTTTCTTGAAGGGTCCGGGTCATGATAAGACGCTGGCTGCTGGGGAGGACAACACCCCCTATGGCGTGACGAGCCAGCTCAAAGGCCCCTTTGTCCCATTTTTTGGATTTCCCCTTTCTAAAGGGGCCCCAACACATTCCCAAAAAAATCGGGGTTTGGGATAAATCCGGCACCATGATCCCTTAAGCTGTTTCCTTTTGGTGGTTGGGGGTTTTTGCCCTGCATTGCATGCGTTTTTTGGGGGGTGGTTTAAACCCAAAAATTTTCCCGAGGTCACCCCCTTAGGGGTTCTGCCCCCTTTGCCTGCTGCTTGCTGCCGCTAAAGCCTACTTGGGCCCCTCTGCTGTCCCCCGCTGATTTGTTCCCCCGTGACATTTGAAAAAACGTGACGCAGACCCAAAAGATCAATCCCCAAGGCTCCATTTTCCCGCATTTTTACTCTCTAAATTTTGGGGGGGTGGGAAAGGGAAAGTGCTGAGTTTTGTTTTTTACCCGGGGGTTTCCCGGAGGGTTTTCCCCCCCCAAAAAAACTGTTGGTTTAAATTTTGAGGCCCCTTATTGCGAGGATCTGTTGGGAAGGGAAAAATGGGGCCTTCCCAAAAAACCCCTCCATGGTTAGAAAAAATATTTGGACCTTGAAATTTTCCCACCCTCTGGTCTAGGGCAACTAAAAAAAGCAAACCTTTTTAACCTTCCTCAAACTTCCTCCTCCGCCCCTCAAATTCCCGCCAAAAAAACCCTCTTTCCAAGGCCAAGGAAAAAAAAAGGACCTTTTAAACCTTTTTTTTGGTCTAGAAATTACCCTTTTTCCCAACCTTTTTCCTCCCCCCCTCCTCCCTGCCTCCGGGAACAACCCAAAAACCCAGGTACCGGGCTCCCCCGCTTCAACACAAAGCCCCCCGAACTACCCCCGAGAATAAAAGCACCCTTTAGAGCCTGAAAAGGCGCGCAACCTTTTCACTAGCTCTGACCCCGGAAACCATGCCCTAAATGAAGGAAAAAACCGGGGTGAAAAAAAAACGGGGGAAAACCTTTTTTCCCGGGCCTTTGGTGGGTTTTGAAAAGTAAAAAAGGGCTCCCCGGTCCCCCCCCATTTTTGGGGTCCCTTCCCCCCTCCCCCCCAATTTTTTGCCCGGGGGAAAGTTTTTGTTTTAAAAAGTGTTCCCCAATGAAATTTGGGGGGTTCCCCCAGGGGGAAACTTTAAGTTTTTAAAAACCCCCAATTTTACCAAAAGCTGGGAATTTAAAGGGCAAAAATTGTCCCGGAATGGGACCCAAGTTTTTTTTTTGGTTGGTTTCTTAAAAACATTTCAAGGATTTGGTTTTTCCAAAAGCCTCCTTTTCAAAAAAAAATTGCCTCCCCTTCCTTTTGGTTTGGCTCAAAACAAAAACCCCGAAAGGTTTTGCCCCCCAACCCCCCCTTGTCCCCCCGCCCATGGGGGTTTTTTCCAAACCTTTCCCTTTTTAATTCCTAAACAAAACATTTTTGGGCCTTTTCCACCCAAACTCCCTGTAGCATTTTGGTTTTTTTGGAAAAAAGGGTTTATAATTTTTTCCGGCCGTGTTTTTTTTTTTTTTTTTTTTTTTTTTTTTTTTTTTTCCATTTTTTTTTTTTTTTAAAATCCCATTTCCCAACCCAAACCCTCCAACCCCCAGACGGTTGGGGGCCCAGGGAGGCCCGAGCTTTTTGGGGGCCCCCCCTGGGCAAACCCGGGGAGCCTCAAGGGGGGGGGACCCGGAACCCCCCGGGGGGTTCGAAAAGGGGGGGAAGTGCAACTTAGGGTTCCCAGGGCCTTTTTAAAAGCAGGCAGTCCAACCCCCGGGGAAACCCTTTTAGAAATTTCTTGGACACAAGGGTTTATACAATGGTGCCAGGGAAGGGAGTTTCCCCCACCTAACCCTCTTTAAGGGGGGGCCACAGAATTTTTGCCCTTATCCGCACACCCCCTTGCCCGGCACAAGGTTCTTTTGGGACCCAGCCAGCCCGTTTTTTGTTTTGCGGAGCCTCCCCCAAAAGCTCCTGACCCGTGTTGGGGGTCCCCCCCCAAGACAAATTAAATTTTAACAGGCCCCGGTTTTTTTCTGGGCCCCGGAGGGCCAAACCCAGAGGAAACCTTGGGGGGAAAAAACCCTGGGACCATCCCCCGGTTTTTTAAAAAAGCGTGCGCCCCAGCCTGAAGCCACCCCCCACCCCCAGAACATCCACCCCCCCCTCACCCAGGGGAGCCCGCACAAGATTTTTAGCGGCTTTGGCCCCTGCCCCTTTAAAGGTCCATGTTTCGGGGGTTTAGATTGGACCCTTTTCCGGGCCCCAAATGCAAAAACAACGCACTTGAAATTTTAAAAATTTACACGTGGCCCCGGCCAGGCCCGGGATGGGGGTTTTCTGGGGAAAGAAATGCCTGCCTTTAAACCCTCCCGGTTAAAGGGGGGAGGCCCAAGGGGGCCCTGACGTGGCGGAACCCACTGTGTCCACCAGACGGAAACAATTTTTCCCAAAGGGCCCAAAAAGCCGGGAAAAAACCGCATTCACTTTGGTTTGGGATGGTTTGGTTAAAAGTTTTTTTCCCGCTCCCAAACCTGAAACAGAAGCGGCTGCTAACTGGCCGCGTACGGCGTGCAGGTCGTCAAACGGGTGAAGGAGAAGGGGTAGAGGGGTCTCTGGGGTGTGTGGTACTCGGGCGAGGGTGGGGGCTAAGCGGGGGGGTGATCCCTGACATGACCTGAGAACAGGGGGCAGCTGGGAAACCCTTTTGGTGGGGGGGGGGGAGGAGGCGAGAAAAGGGGGGTGTACAGGGGTTGGAGGCCCGTTCGGCCCTGGCCTTTTTTGGCCAAGTGTTCCTCCATTTCAACTCATGCTTTTCGCGAGGGGATAACATTTTGGTGGGGTTACCACCAAGGTTTTTGCCTCTACTTATGCGTTTACGGCAAAGGCGCATATGACATCGTGGTGAATCAACTTGCTCAAAAAAGGCCCCAGGGGTTGGGAAGGGCCCAACCTTTTTTGCGGGGATAAGCCAGGAAAGGGTTTTTTCGCTGCCTGGCTGGCTGAATCATACAGCTGACTTCGCGCCGCCCCCCTCCCTTTTTGGGCGGAACCCCTACTGACTCTACCCCCCATCGTCTTCCCCCCCTCGTCCATGATGAAGCGCTCGAACAAATTTTGCGAAAAGACCCATTTTTCCGCAATGTCGTCATCACATCATCAACACAAAGGGACTTGGTCCCTGACATCTCACCAGGGGCGCGGGCTACAAGCAAGGGACTGCAAAGGGGGTTGCCGACCGGCCCCCGGGGAATTTTTTCCATTGACCAGCTTCCTTCCCTCCTCTGATGGGATCAAACTGGGCGTCAGAGCAGAGAAAATTTTCCTCTTTTGGGCCCCTTGATCTTTTAACAGCCTTCTGACCCCCAAACCAATTTTTTCATCAAAGAGGGCTTTAAAAAAATGGATTATCCACATGGGGGGTACACAGTTGACATTTGGGCTGCTTCATGTTGTACGATGATGAATGATGCATGACGACATTTGTGGCCGTGACTGGGAGGACCAGGGGGTAAACTGCTGGAGGGGAGGTTTCATTAACCACTGAAGGACAAATTGGGGGACGCTTTTTTGTTTCGAGATTCACAGGCCCGACCCAGCGATGACAGGCCTACGTCCTGCAACGACGATCCCGGGATCTGTTTCGCCAGCCCGGAAGGACATCTTCTCTCTACCCACCTCCATGTGCACCCCCCTCTTTGCTTTTCTTTTCCCCCTCATTTCCTCCCTTTCAAAATATAAAAATTTGAGAAGGATGGAATATTTTTTTGGAAAGTCTCTTATTAAAAGACGGGAAATCACACTTTCTCAAATCCCTCAAATCAAAACAAAAATTTCTGGATTCAAATATAACTGCAAAATAGATCTATAAAAAAAGCTGGCCCGCGCCAAAGTGAAAAAAAAACTAACTGTAATGTATTTTGGGGGTAATAAAAGGGGATTTTTTTTACACCTATCAATTCACCCGTTGTGACAAAAAAAATTGCTGTTAATTTCCCAAATTTAAAAAACAAATTTGATCTAAACAACAAACCCGGCCTGCGCCAAATAAAAAAAAAACTAAAATGAAATTTTTTTCCCGGGTAATAAAAAAAGGGATTTTTTGGGACCTATCGATTCCCTGGGGGAACTTTCAAAATTGCTGTATTCCCAAAATTTTAAAAGCAAAAATAGAACTGTCAAAAAAAGCGGGCCCCCCGCGCCAAAGGAAAAAAACCCCTTATCCCCGGGAAAAGTATTCGGATAATAAAAACGTATTTTTTTGGGACCTTTTTTAATTCAACCCTTTGGGGACTACAAAATTGCAGTATTCCCCAACTAATTGCAAGGTGCCTCAATGAACAAAAAACTGTATGCGCCAAAGTCCCAAAAAAAACGTAATCTGTAATTAGTTCGGGTAATAAAAAGGGGATTTTTTTGGCACCCCATCAATTCACCTGTGGGGAACTACACAATTGTGGATTCAAATTTTAACTGCAAGGGGACTCTACAACAAACTGGACCCGGGCAAAAAGTGGGAAAAAAAAAACCGGTTTTCTGGGAATTTTCGGGTAATAAAAAGGGAATTTTTTTTTGGGACCCCAACAATTCACCTTTTTTAACTATCCCAATTCTGGATTCAAATTTAACTGCAAGGTGGGCCCCCAAGAAAAAAGCTGTAGTGCGCCCCAAAATCAAAAAAAACTTTTCTGAAATTTATTCCGGATAATACAAGGGAATTTTTTGGGACCTTTCAATTACCTGTGTGGGCTAAAAATTGCAGTATTTTACATTTAATGCAAGGTGCCTCAATGAACAAAAACCCGAAATTTCGCAAAAGTTCCAAAAAAAAACGTATCTTTTAAATTTTTCGGATAATAAAAAGGATTTTTTGGGACCTTTCAATTCACCTGTGGTGACTACAAAAATTTTCCCTTTTTTCCCCATTTAAGTGCAAAGGTGCCTTTAAGGGAAAAAATCTGGGCTGGGCAAAATTTCCCCAAAAAAACATAACTGTTTAAAGGGAAATTTCCCGGAAAAATACAAGGTTTTTTTTTTGGCACCTATCAACCCTTTTTTGACTACAAAATTGCTGGGTTCTAATTTTCCTGCAAGGGGGAATTAACAACCCAAAGGGGGAATGGGGAAAATTTAAAATGAACAAACCCGTCTGAAAAAGTTAACTGATAAATAAAGTGGATTTTTGGGACCTAACAAAGAACCCTGCATTACTAGAAAAAAATGTGTATCCCTTTAAAATAAGTTAAAGGGTGCCCAATATCCAGAAAAATTTTAATAGGAAAAATTTAATAAAAAGCTATTTGGCCAGTGCAAATTTCCACCCTAACCCCGGTTAAAACCCTTTATTTTCCCTTTTTTTCCCTTTATAGAGGTTTTTGTTTTTCGCCCGCGGGGGGGCCCCCCCCCGCCCCCCCCCGTGACTTTTTACAGCGGTAATGCCCCCTTTTTAAAATTTTTCTACCTAACACAAAAAAACCTTTCCCCAAACCCCTAATCTAACTAAGTTGTAAGGATCAAAAAGCTAACAGTAGAAACTTTTTTCCCGTGAAGAAATAGATTAATTTTTGCTGAGCTTTTGGACACAAGGGAGAGCGCACTCCTAAAAGCATAGACGCTAACAGACACTGAGGGGTGAACAGGAAGCGCGTTTCTATGTAAAACGAGGTATGGTGATTTTTTTTTCCCCCAACTCGCAACCCAAAAAAATCCCAGCATGGAAATCGCCCCCACCACAACTCACCCTTCTCTATTTTTTAAGCTGATTTTGCTGGCAGCCAAAAAGACAGGGGAACCCCGAAAAAGGCGCAATCTTAATAGAGTGATGCCCCAATTTTTTAAACCCAAAATTAACCCCATATCTAAAAAAATTTTGATCAACAAAAAAACTGTGCCGATTTCCCAAATTATCGATTAAAAAATGCTCCCAAAACAAACTATATTGTTTATAGATTTTTTTATATGCTAATTTTATTTTTGGGCAAACCCAAACAGTTCCCCCAAAAAGGGGACCAAAGATTCACACCGGGAAAGCAGCGGCCCGGAACGGTAAGTCCCCCTTGAAAATTTTTATTAAATTTTTCTCCTCACCCCGCCCCAAAAAGGGTTTTTTTTTTTTTCTTTTTTAAGCTAGACAACCCCTTTACTAGAATATTATTATTTTAAATTTTTAAAGCACCCATTTTAATTCTAAGGGGGCCAAACAATTTAAGGGAAAAAAACACAGAAAAATTTCAATGACAATGATAAATTTAATAACAACTGGGAGAAAAAAAAGGAAAAAAAAGAAAAAAACCATGGGGTTACAACCTACAAGGGGGAGGGAAAAAGATAGAAAAATGAGGGGGGGAACATATTTTTTGGGGGGGAGTATGGGGAAAGGGGTTTTTGCAGGGTTTTCCCGCTATCCTGAAAAGAAAAAGGAATTTTCCCAAATTTCTTTTTTAAGCCCAATGAAAGGAAGGAGTTTTGATTTTTGTAGCATGAGTTCCAAGATGGGGATGCATGGGGGAAAAATTTTTTAGACGTTTGTGGGAGCTGAAAAGGAAAGCAGAGAAAGAAAAGAAGGTCCCTTTTGGGGGAGCAAAAAAAACGTGAGGGAAAAGGGATTGAGGGTTAAAAGGGGAAAGTGTCATCAAATTTGACTTTTGTTTAAAATCACGTTTTTTAAAGGTTTAAAAAAATATTTTTTAGGAATTTTTTTTGTTTTTAAAAATTTTTTTTAATTTTTCCAAAATTTACTTTTAAATTTTTTTTTAAAAATTTTTTTAACCCGGGATTTTTTTACTTTGGGCCCCTAGCCCCAAATAATCATCCCGACACTTCCGTTTTTTAGAGAAAGAAATTTTTATTTGCCTGCTCAAATTTTCATACAAAACAGGGGCCCAAAAAGAAAGGTTAAACCAATGTGTAAACGATAACACAGGAAACCCCCCATTCACAATAGGAAATAGTCACATTTTTCATCAATGGACTGAGACCCGTCCTAAAAGGGTCCAGGCATGAACTGGGTGTAAAGTACTCTCTCTACTGCTGTTAAAGCAATGCATGAAAAATTTTTTTTCCCCACAATCACAAAGAGATGACGGGTTTGAGAATTTTTTACAATCCCAAAAAAAAAAAGGGTTTAAAAAGAAAAAAAAATGTATCAGGGTTCCCTTTTTTTAAAAAAAAAAAAAAAAAAAGATTCCCCCTTTAAATCCAAAGATGAAAAAGGTGGGGGAGGTTTAAGAGCCTTGGGAGGACATGGGGGTAACTTAAAACCCGAATTCCGGGTGGGAATGGGGAGCCAGGAAAGGGGTTGGTAAAGGGAGAGTCGAGGTTTAAACAGGGGGGAAGGTGGGTTTAGACAGGCAGCAGATTTTAGGATGGTTTTTTAAGAGGAGCAAAAGTGCAGATTGGGGGCCCCCAAGAAGGATTTTTTCATTTGCTAGGGCAGAAGGGGACAAAGGCCCAAAAGGACTTAAAAAGGGTTTTTGCAGTAGTTAAGGAATGAGTGGATTCGAGAGATATTTTCAGGTATACAAACAAATACAAACATAGAAAAAATAGATATAGCAGTAATAAATAAATATATTAAATAAATCTTAAATAAATCTTAGAATTTGTAGCATGTTTCTGTATTTTTGTGTGTTTTTCAAATTTTTTTGGCACCTAATTGGGGGTTTTTTCAGTCCAACAATTTTTTTTCAAAACCGTTGAAATTTTAGCCCATTTTAGCAATTTTTGTTGGGAAATTTGGGAAAACTTTGTGGTTTTATTTTAGTTATACTTTCCCCTAATTTGCGGGACATGCCCTGTTTTGGGTCTGCAAAATAATCACTTAAAAGCAATTGAGGGGATTTCAGGGTTTTTTTTTTATATCAAAGCCCTAGTCTATTGCGCCCTTTTCCAAAATAACACACCCCTACTTTTACGGGCCACTTTAACCCTTTTCTAGGCTAAAATTTGTTTTTCATTTCTGAAATTTCCCTTTTCCTTATTTCTTTCCCCTTAAATCAACCCTAACAAAAAAACACAGTGCATTAGTTATACCCAAAGTGCTCTTGTATCGTTTTACTGCTGTTTATTAAGATCAATCTAACAATGTGCCTCTTGATGAAAGTTTGTGCCATTTTTCCACAATTTTATACCCAATTTTTGTGAAAATAAGTTTTTTGTTTTATAACATAACAGTACCCCTATCAGTCCCTAAAATTTTGATTTTAGATTCTTGCTCTTAAAAAAAAAAGAAATAAATAAATACAAAAATCCCAACTGGCCCGAGCCCAAACCCTTTTCCCAAAACTGTTTTTTTTAAACAAAATTGGAAGAAGGAAAATAATTTGTCTCCAGTATTTTTAAAATTTTCCCAAATAAGCAAAAAAAACATTTTTCCAAAAAAAACATTAAATCTTTGTTAAAACCCCAGCAAATTTATATGAATTTTTAAAAAATAAAACGTCCCGCAACGTGGTTTGGAAAAGGCATGAAACCCAAAAAAAGAGGGAAAAGGGGGGCTACAAATGACCCCGTTTTTAATATTCGACTTAAAAACCAATCCCTTTTTGGGGCAACCCGTCTGTATGAAAAATTACAAAAGCAGGCAAAACATTTTAAGGAGTGAGGGGGGTTTGGGAGAGGAGGCGGCTAAACTGCAATAGATGGGATACTTAGTGAGACTGGAAGCTCATGTGGAAGTTTACAGAAGTGCATGGATGTTTAGCCATAGGTCTACTTGAAGTGTAAGGCATGCTCACATTTTCACAAAGACATACTGTACTTTGATCAGTATTTTGATTGCATATATTTAATTCAGAACCATAAGTTGAATGTATACAATGAATGATTTGTACCTCTTCCATGCTTAGGTCCCATATTTTGTTTACAACTATATGAAACTGGATTTAGAGTGATACTGTCACCTCTGAGAGTCTTTAAAGGGGTTTTCTCGCTACAAAGATCATATCTCAAATGATGGGGACAGTAAAAAAAAGCACTTGGTTTGCATTACCTTAGTCACTTAGTATAGCAGATATGAGCTTTTCTGTGCATCTATAGCTATTTCTGCTGCAGCTGGACGGGACATGTCCCCTTTTTCTGTGATTGGCTGACTGATATGTCATTCAGCCTGTTTGGACATGCCCCTGGATGGGAAACGCCCCCTGTGCAGTGATTGGCTGCCTGCACTTTTGCTTACTCCCCACTGAGCTGTGGAAATCAAAAGTGAAACTAACTGCCTGAGAGGGCTGTTGGCTTTATACTCATCTCCCAGCATTAAGGTGAATGATCCAGGCAATTACTGACTATATAGCTGATAGATTCTCTCTCCCCTCAAATACACCGTAATTACGCCCCACAATTACACCGTGTGAACATAGCCTAACTGTTCTTCATTTAGCTGCAGCATCTATAGCAATGTACTGCTACTACAGACATACAATTTAATCTATGTTTTAGTGTTATGCTCATCCTCTGAAAATGCCTTCAACTGTTGCTCTGTAACAAATCACAAATGCAGCAATCATAGGACACTGGTCATTAACTGTAATTTTATTAATATTCAAATTTTTTGTCTTATCAAAATCAGTGGGTAAAGTTTGATGCATGTAAGTTAAAGCACTGACTTTCTATATTATTCATAGTTATAATTTAGTCATTTGGGGTAGTACACTAGTCACTGAAAAAATCCTAACTCTAAAATATAACTTTTAATATATACCCATAAAAAATACGATTACGTATCTCAAGTCTACCTTAATCAATATCAATATTACATTCACCTGTCCCTATTAATTCCCACACTTATCCTCAAAAGACCAATAATGCCCCCAAAGGAGGGCCTAGCTTTTGTAGCTCACCCTTTTGAATCACTTTAAGCCCCAATAAACCACCAGAAAATTAACTTTAATCTTTTTCTGTACATGTTTAAAAAACATCAATTCAAAATCCAACAAATTTTCATATCCTTTGGTCCCTAAAAAGTACTCAAAGGTCACAGTCCATGTTGAAAACTGCACAGCTATCGAGTAGTGTTGAAACGATTCGTTGGGGGTTTGAGACGATCGAATTCGAAAAGTCGGCCGCTATCGATAAGGTTTTTTGATATTGAGCATCGATTAACGCGATACCATTAAATCAATGGAGACAACAACCTTCATTTGACACCCAAACAAGCTGGAGAAGCTGAAATTAACATCCCACAACAGTCAAATGATACGTGCAACATCTTAGCAACACACTAGTTATAAAAGTCACAGAAAAAAAGTCACAGACCATTCACCTAATCCCTGTCTTGTACCACAGGCCTACCCTTAAACCTGCATCACCACAAATTAAAAAGTGCCAGAAGCAGATATTTGAACCATCATTTTACTTGAACTGGACATTAATATCCCTGTCCTGGAACGCAGCATATCCCCAAACCTCATACCCCCACATTTAAAAAGGCCGCAAAAAGGAGTCTTTTCACCACCATTTTAGTTGAACTGGACATTGACTATTCTGTTCTGGGCCACAGCATGAGCAACCAAACCTGCATGAACCCCCACATTTAAAAAGTGCCGAAAATGAGTCATTCAACCAACCAATTTAGTTTCACTGACAAATGAACTATACCTGTCCTGGGCCACAGCATGAGCCCAAACTGCTTGACCCCCACATTAAAAAGTGCGTGAAAAAGATCCTTTTCACACCATTTTCGTTAACTGACTTGACTATACCTGTACCTTGGCCACAGCATGAGCCCCAAACCTGCATGACCCACATTTTAAAAAGTGCGAAAAAGAGTCCCTTTCAACCACCATTTTAGTTTTCACTGGACATTGACTAAACCTGTCCTGCACAGCATGAGCCCCAAACCTCATGACCCCCACATTTAAAAAGTGCCGGAAAAAGGAGTATTTCAACGACCATTTTAGTTCTCCGGACATTGACTATACCTGCCTGGCCACACATAGCCCAAACCTTGCATGAACCTCACATTAAAAGAGCCCGGAAAAAGGAGTCTGTCAACCACCATTTTTAGTTGAACTGGACATTGACTATACTTTTTTTTTTTTTTTTTTTTTTGGTTCTTTTTTTCTTTTTTGTTTTTTGGGCGTGTCCTGGCCACAGCATGAGCCCCAAACCTGCATAACCCACATTTAAAAAGTGGGCCGAAAAAGGAGTCTTCAACCACCATTTTAGTAAACTGGACATTTGACTATACCTGACCCTGGGCCACAGCATGAGCACAAACCTGCATGCCCCCACATTTAAAAGTGCCGGAAAAGAGTCTATCACCACCATTTTAGGAACGACATTGACTATACCTGTCCTGGCCACAGCATGACCCAGGCCGGATGTTTACATGGGTGCGCGTGAAAAGCCCAGCTGCGTCCGTCATCATAACATTCAGGTTAAAATGCCTGCATACCAGCAACGAAAACTGTACGTGCTAAGCAGAGTGCGAAGCGGAAGTGTGAGAAACTCCATCCATCCTCTTTACACAGTCAATACCTGGGTCGCGCTTCCCCTCCGTATGATGTGGACCAATTGGAGCTTCACTTGGAAATAACTGTGCGTTAACGCTCCTGTTGACACCCAGGTGCCCTTTATCTGCATTCCATTTTTCTCATTTTTACTCAACTGCTGGATAAATGGTCTCTGTACTTGTTTCCTCCATGCTCCATACTCCATGTCCTCTGAATAAACCTACATCTGTCACGTTGCCTGTACCTCCCTTGTACAATTGTCAGAGGAATTTTTTAACAGCTATTTTGTACATGCAAGTTTTTTAGTACTTTTAATTCTAGAAAACACAATTTTAAAATAGGATGGAATCCCACCATGTCTTTGTTTCTCTGTTTTCATTGTATTAAATGGGTTGTCTCATCGGGATTGATAGCATGTTAAAGATCCTGCAAAAAAAAGTCATTTGCTATATTGTCCATTAACAGTCCTACCTATTCCTGTTTCTGACAGCACCATCCACCCTTGACCACCTTGAACATTGTGAAGAACAAATGTCTGTTAGAAACAACATTTGTTTTTTTTAAAAATAACCTGATAAGCTTCATTCACAGCAAAATCCCCCAAAAATTCATAGCTTGACCCTGAGCCACTTTGGTCAAATTGTGAAAACAGAATGTCTTTACAGAACAACTATTGTTAGAATAGACCTTATGTATACACATGTACAGCAAAATGCCCCAAAAATCAAAGCATGACCCTTGACCACTTTGTCAATTGTGAAGAAACAAATGTCCTGTTTAAGAAACAACATTTTTTTTATAATAAGAACCTTATTTAGTATTGGCTGCAATTCAAGCAGCATACCCTAAAAAATTATAAAAATGACTTCTCAGCCACTGTTAAAATTGTGTAGGCGAAATGCCACTTAGAAGCCACATTTCTGTTACAAAGGACATGATTATTGCTGGTAACTCACAGCTACATACCCCCAAAAAATTTATAAATATGACTTCTCAGCCACTATTTAAAAAATTGTGAGAGAAATGCCACTTAGAAGCCCATTTCCTGTTCCAAAGACCAAAAATTATACTGTATCTCACAGGCAACTGACCCCGAAAAAATTATAAAATGACTTTCTCAGCCCACTAATAAAAATGATGAGGGAGAAAATGCCCACTTAGAATCACATTTTCTGTTCCAAAGGACATGATTATTGCGTATCATCACAGCAACATGACCACGAAAACCGATTGACAAAGCGAAAACTTCTTAATATAAAGTGATTAAATGGAATACGGTGTTGTCACTAAACCTTGCGTCTTTACAGTCTCCCCACAGCAAAACACAAAATGAACTGTTGGGAAAAGAGAATAAAAATTGCAGTAAGAAATGATCATTTTAAAAAAAATTTCCAAGAGACCATTACTGTTGAAAGATTGTGAAGTAACTGGCAACTTAATCGGTGACCTCGCAATTGGGCCACAACATCATCTAGATCCATGCCTGATTCATCTGATGAAAGTCAAACGATCCACTTTATCTGTGTAAAGCCGATGCTTTGTCTGAAATGACTCCTCCAGCCTTTGCTGAAGTCCCGCTCAGATATGACCTGGGCTGCTGGGCAGATAAACACCCTCTAAGCTGACGACCATCTCGGCCATTCGTCCATTTGGATACTCCATAGCTATTGGGTCCGGACACATGAAAAAACATCGGTGTGAACCAAAAGTCCGTGCACCAAGATCGTAACTGAACTCTCTGTGTGTTGGATGTGTGCCCTGCAGTGCATGCGGTGGTGGGGTGGTACACAAAGATTGCCAGAGGTCACCCAGTTAGGCTCGCCACTTTCCTGCTGCTGCCGCTACGGCCTACTTGCACTCTACTGCTGATCACGTCGCATGATGTTGTTCCACCGTGACATTTGGGGAACGTGAAGCAGACGCCACAGATGTCTCCAGTTGATCAATCACAAGGCTCCATTTCCTGCATATACTCTCTATTTGGGTGGTGGAAGGAAAGTGCTGGATTTTTGTTTTGTACCGGGGATCCAGGAGGAGGCCACACCAGAAACATGTTTGTCATTTGATGGCCTTAATGCGAGGATCATGTTGGAGGAAATGGAGCATCCAAGCACTCATGTGAGAGATGGAGCCTTGATTTCCCAAGCCTCTGGGTCGAGGGCACTAGCAAACTGATCTTCCTCATCTTCCTCCTCCCCTCAAATCGCGCCAACCTCTTTCCAAGGCAGGGACGTCGGTAATATCGGTGTCTAGGAATACCTCCTCCTCCTCCTCCTCCGCTGCCTCCCGCACAGCTTCAACACAGCCCTGACTTGCCTGAGATGATGCACCCTGAGAGCTGATGCGCCACCTTGCACTAGCTCTGGACCCCGAACCACTGCCTAATGAAGACCGATGAAATTGTGAAACTGTCGGGCCTTGTGGATTTGACGGAGAGAAAGGCTCCGTGTCCGCATCTGTGTCCGTCTCCTCCTCCGTCGCTGGCGGGACCTGTTGTTTCAGAGTGTCCAACGATCGTTCCAGAACTAAGATCATCCCACAAAGCTCACTGACAAGGGCATTGTCCGCGACTGCACCATTTGGTGGCTTCTTCAAAACTGGCAAGGAAAGGGTGCAGAGCACTTTCCCCTGCCTCCACTCTCGTGGTTCAAACACCCAGAGGTCCGTACCGGCTGCATTCAGCCATGAGTCAACTTCGTACTGCTAAATGGCATTGCGCTGGGCTGCCTACAATCGTCTTGGAGCATGTGGGGTTGAATTCCAGCCGTGTTCCACTCAACAATCGAGACGGTTACGGGGAGGCCGAGCTGACCTGCCACGCAGCCATGGCGGGATGAAGCAGGGTGCGAACGTCGAATGCGAACTCAGACCTCGAGCCATCTTCAGCAGGCATCCAGACCCGGTAGCTCTTATGAAAGTTTCTGGACGACAAGGTTCATGACAATGTGCCAGTGCAAGGGATGTGCGTCCAGCCTACCGATCTGTAAGGGGCGGCAAGCAGATTTCGCCCGTTATCCGCACACCACCATGCCTGGCACAAGGTTCTTGTCACCCAGCCAGCGCTCGGCTCCTCGATGCTTAGAGCCGTCCAACACTCCTGACCTAGGTGTGGACGGTCCCTCCAAGGCAGATTAATTTCAACCGGCCTGGTTCTCTGGGCACGGTGAAGCCACCATAGGACCTTGGGGGGAAAGAGCCTCTGCACCATCCCTGCCAGTTTTTGTTTGAGAGCGTCGCCGAGCCTGAGAGCCACCGACACCCCCCGAGAGAATCCACACCACTTCACCACAGTGAGCGGTGTCTCTGAGATATAGCGGGCCTTGGCCCGTGCTTACTAGTCCAATGTGTCGGTGGGTGAGATGGACTTTTCCGGACACAGAAGCCAGACAACGCGCTTGAAATTTTAGGAGACACCGTGCCCCCCTGGCATGGCAGACGGTGCTTTTCGGCAAAGAATGCTGCACGCATCTGTTATTGGGGGGGCAGGCCGAGAGTGCCATGACGTGGCGGAAACCCATCTGTTCCACCAGGACGGAAAGGCAACTTTTCCAAGGCCAAAAGCCTGGGCCAATCCTACATTCGGCTTTTGGCTTAGGGATGGTTTGGGTTAAAGTGATTTTCTTCTTTCCCAAACCCTGAAGACAGAAGGCTGGCTGCTAGACTGTGGTCCGCTGTACGTGCGTGGCAGGTCGTCAAACTGGCGGAATGAGAATGGGGTAGGATGGGTCTCTGGTGGTGCTGGTGGTACTCGGGCGACGGTGGAGGCTGAAGCGGAGGCTGATCCCTGATCCAGACACGAAGAGACATGGGCAGCGGAGGAACGCTTGGTGGTGTGCGGAGATGAGGAGGCGGAGACAGAGGGGGTTGACAGTGTTGGAGGGCCCGGCGTCGGGTCAGGCCTTTTTTGGGCCAAGTGGTGTTTCCCACCATTTCAACTCATCATTCGCTGCATGTGACTAACATGTTGGTGGGTGGTTAACCACTTAAGGTTCATTGCCTACTACTTTATTCTTTACGGCAAAGGCGCATATGACATCGCTTGGGTGAATCAGAGGCATGCTCAAATGAAGGCCCAGGCTTGAGAGAGGTACCTGGACCTTTTGGACGCGATAAGCGATGGAGCCGGTTAGGCGCTGACCGTGCTGGCGGAATCATATCCGACGGACTATCTGCGACCGCCCTCTCCCTTTTTGTGTGGCGGGACAACCGCGTATTGACACTACCCCATCGTCTTCACTTCCTCGCCACTGATGAAGCGCTTCGCAAGCAAATTCTGCGGGAAGACCAGGATGGATCCGCAATGTCGTCCATCATCACATCATCAACACAGGTGACTTGGTCGTCCTGACTTTCTGCATCCATGAAGCTGCCGGCTAACAAGCAAGGGCACTGAAAGGCGTTGCCGACCGCCCGGGATTTTTGCCGCTTGACCGGCTTCCTTTCCCTTCCTCTGGTGGCATCAGAACTGGGGCGTCAGAGCAGACTAAATCATCCTCTTGATCTTTTAACATTCCTTCTGACCCCAACCTGCGCATTTTGTCATCAAAAGAGGTCTTCAGACAATGGATTATCCACAGTGGTGGGGTACAACAACGAGTTGACAATTTGGTGACTGCTTCATGTATGGACGGATCTGATGATGCTGATGACGACAATTGTGTGGCCGTGACTGGAGGACGAGGAGTAAGACTGCTAATGCATTTTGCATTAACCACTGATTGACATATTGGCACGATTGTTCGTTACCTTAGATTCACGAGGGCCCTGACCCAGCGATGACAGGCCTGACGGTCCTGCAACTGACGATCCGCTGGCATGCGTGTTGTCGCCACCACTGAAGGAGCACCTTCTCATCGTACCTCTACCTCCATGTGCTACCCCCCTCTTTGCACTTGCTTACTGAACCTGCATTCGCTTCCATGTCCAGAAATATAAAACTTTGAGAAAGGGTATGGAATAGTTTTGGAAAGTCCTCTTATTAAAATACGGCAAATCACAGCTATTCTAAATCCCTCTAATCAAAACAAAATTGCTGGATTCAAATTTAAAAATCTGCAATGTGTCTATCAACAAATCGGACTGGTGGCAAGAAATCCAAAAAACACTTATCTTTATATGTTTTTGGTATCTATAATGGTATTATTTGCACCTTTCCAATTCACGCTGTGTGATATAGAATTGCTGTATTTAAGATTTACGTAGATGCCGCGTCAATGAACAGAACTGGTTGCGCAAAAGTCAAAAAAACCACGTAACTGTAATGTTTTGATATATTAAAACTGTATTTTTTGCATCCTTTCAATCCCACCTGTGGTGAATAAAGAATTGCGTTTAAGAAATTTGAACGTAGATGCTGCGTCAAAGAACAGTACTGGTTGAGAAAAAGTCAAAAAACAACGTACCTTGTTATGTTTTGATATAATAAACGGTATTTTTTGCACCTGTTCATTTCACCTGTGGTGAATATAGAATTTGCTGTTTTATGATTTAGCCTTAGATGCTGCGTCAATTTAACCAGTACTGTTGTGCGCACAAAAGTCAAAAAACACTAAACTGTTTATGTTTTTGTATATAAAAATGTATTTTTGCACCTGTTCAATTCACCTGTGGTGAAGTATAGAATGTAGCTGTTTTAAGATTTAACGTAGATGCTGTGCGCAATTGAACGAGTACTGGTGCGCAAAAGTCAAAAACACTAACTGTTTATGTTTTCGTATAATACCCCGGTATTTTTTGCACCTTTCAATTCACCTGTGGTGAAATATATAATTGCTATTTGTAAGATGTACGTAGACTGCTGCGTCAATGAAACAGTACTGGGTGCGCAAAGTCAAAAAAACACGTAACGGTTTATGTTTTGATATAATAAACTGTATTTTTTGCACTTTCAATTCACCTGTGTGAAATATAGAATTGCTTTTTAAGAAGATTTACCGTAGAGCTGCGTCAATGAACAGTACTGGGTGCGCAAAAGTCAAAAAACGCACGTAACTTGTTTAATGTTTTCGTATAATACACGTATTTTTGCACCTTTCAATTCCGCTGTGGTGAATATAGAAATTGCTGTTTTAAGATTTACGTAGATGCTGACGTCAATTGAACAGTACTGGGTGCGCAAAAGTCAAAAAACCCGTAACTGTTTATGTTTTTAGATATAATAACTGATGTTTTTGCAACCTTTCAATTCACCAGTAGGTGTATATAGAATTGCTGTTTTAAGGATTTACGTATATGCTTCGTCAATGAACAGTACTCTGGAGCGCAAAAGTCTAAAAAACACACGTAACTGTGATGTTTTCGTACGATAAACGGTATTTTGGCAACAAACAACCTGTGCTGAGTGCTGACTACAAGATTTCTGGATTTTATTTTAATTGCAAGGTTGAAATCATAAAACAGTCCACAGGTGGTATTGGTAAAATTGAACACCTATCTGAAATGTTTACGATAATAGAAGTGAGTTTGCAGCTACAAAGAGAACCTGCAGTTACTAGAAATGATGTTTTATCCAATATAATTTCAGACTGCCCAAAATCAGGAAAATACTTTCAATAGCAAACTGTTAATAAAAAAGATATACCACTAACAATATCTACACTAAGCTCTTGGGTAACTTTATCCAATGTCTTTATAGATAGAGCTTGTCTGTTTCGGCCCGCGGGGCCGCCCCCCCCCCCCGCCTCCTCCCGTCCCGTCCTGCCGTGACTTTACTGCGGTATAATTGGCTGCTTTAAAAATGTCCTCTAGCTAACTACATAAAATGTTAAAAATATCTCTAATCCCTAAACTAAATTTGGAAGGATCACAGCTAATACAGAGGTTTCACCTCCTTGCAGAATAGACTAATTCGCTGCGCTGTTTGGCCACAGCGAGTGCACGGGTGCCTTTCTCCCATGAGAACGCTGAGAGACACTGAGGTGAAGACAGAAACGCTGTTCTATGTAAAACGAGGTCATCGTTATTTTTCCAGGATCCAATCGCAACCATACACAACCCAGACATGACCTCGCACACACAGCTCACCCTGCTCTATTCTATAATAATATTATGCTGGCCGCCAAAATTACAGGAAGCGCCGAAAAGCGCGATCTTAATAGATGAGTCACAGATTTTAACCTTAATTATCGAATGATCTGGGAATTTCGATCACCATAAAAACCTTGCCGATTTCAACTTTGTCGTCGATAAAAATCGCTCAACACTACTTAAGATCCCTGGTAGAGAGAAGTCAATGCTGCATACCTGGAGTCCGGTGGTTACTTACCTCTCAAGGCTTCTTGCTGTAACGTCCTGTTTCTTTCCTGCACTAATCACAAAGATAAGTGCAGGAAGGGGACAACGAGAACTGTGCAGTTAAACCTGCTTGGCCACAGACCTCTCTCTATGATCGTGCAAAGCAAATCAACATCATTCTGCTTGATTATTACTGGGACAATCAATACTTGTGTGGTGAGGTGGGCACCAGGGCTGTCTCTTCCATTGGGCAAGGTAGGCACTTGCCCGGGGCCCCACGAGCACAGGGGGGCCCCTTGGGTCCGGGCGGCTGCCTGCCCTGCCCAATGAATTCACTCACCAGTCTCCGCCGGACATTATACTGTTCTTTCTGCCCTGCCTGCACTTAGTTACTTGTTCCAGGCTGCGCAGGCAGGGCGCTGTGGGCTGAGGAGGTCAGAGAGCAGTGTGGAGTGCCTGTCCTGACTGTTATGCTGCGCCTGCGCTTTACAGTTCACAGCGCAGGCCAGGGCGGCGCCACCTTACTTCCCTGCGGCGCCGCCCTGCCTGCGATTCGAACAGTAAACGCAGGCGCGGCAATTGCTTAGAGCCGGGGCCCTGCACGGTGGCCCCTGCTATCGTTGCTATGCTGCGCCTGCACTTTGCTATTCACAGCCCAGGCAGGGTGGCGCCGCAGTGAAGAAAGGCGGCGCCGCCCCGGCCTGCGCTGTGAACTGTAAAGCGCAGGCGCAGCATAACAGTCAGGACAGGCACTCCACACTGGCCTCTCTAGTAATTCAAATTTTAAAAAAAGGTCCCACCTCCACAGCCCCTTACGTTACACAGCACCCGGGCACCATTTCAAAGGGAGCAAAGACGTCCACCAGGCCAGCCACAGCACCAGGTACACTATGGACCGAGTTTGGGGGACAGTGACTTGATGTCACTGTCCCCCACCCATATGACCATGTCATTGTCTTGTCCCCCACTCATTTGGCCATGTCACAGGGGCAAAGCCAAATGAGTGGGAAACAATGACATGGCCATATGGGTGGGGGACAGTGACATGGCCATATGGGTGGGGGACAGTGACATGACTATCATGTAACATCTGCTTGTGGTCATTCAGCCATCCTGACCCATGTCACTGTCCCCCAGAGTCTCTCTTATCAAATAGTAATTATATGATAAGAGAGACTCTGGGGGACAGATAAGAGAGACTCTGGGGGACAGTGAGACAGGTCAGGATGGCTGGCTTACCACAAGCAGATGTTACATGACTTAATGTGTGCCCATCCTGTGTCCCCAGGCCAGACCACGCAGCAGCTCCTAAGTTATATAAAATGCTGCGTACCTGGTCTGGGGCCACAGGATGTCCATGACCCATATAGCCCCTCCATCATGTGGTCAGCCATCCTGTGTCCCCAGACCAGGAGCTGCTGCGTGGTCTGGTTGGGGGGCCCAGTGCACAGCTCTGCCCAGGGGCCCATAATGCTGTTAAGACGGCCATGGTGGGCACTCCTGGTTTTGGAGCTTTGAATACACCTGCAGCTAGTAGGTCATCTGTGTTCTGCTACCAAAGCTGTACTAGTAAGCGAGACTGTACCCTAGTGGCCTAGTGCATGAAAAGAGGAAATGTCCTGGAATAAAATGTCACGTGACGTGACCCCTCTTTGATCACTACTGGCACTTTTGAAACTTTTACTTGATTATAGTTACCGGGCATCTTAAAGGGGTTCCACCACAATAGACGATGATGGCATATCCCACCTCTGGGACCTTCACCTACCTCGGGAACCGTCATGCAAAAGTCACAGTGCAGACTGAAGAGCCTTTTTCCATTCTGTTCTATTGAAGTTCCAAGCAGAGCTGAGCACACTCGGAACTGCCATAGAAAAGACTGGAGGGTAACTGCTCAAAAGCGACCAGTTCTCCCGTCTGCAAGTTTTGGCCATATTTTTCGTTTGTGGTAGAATCCCTTTAAGTCACAGTGTTCTCGTGACTTGTGTAATTGGCACTGCAGAGGTTTAATGCACCAAGAATAATTTACTTTTATGTCTTATTTGTTTTACCCTGATTACAACCTGTGGGGAATATTCAGGCTTTCCATCTTTCAAAGCAAGAAAATGCTTCCCCTGTGGGAAGCTTGTAATGAATTGACCTAATTGAGGGCTAGACAAAACATGTTATATGATGCTTTAATATTATAGCAAAAAATAATTGCTATAAATAAAAATAACAAAGCAATACAATAATCAGTAATTAATTATAATTAATAAACAATCTCCAAACTTTTCATTGATTTGAGGTAAACTCGTTAAAGTGGGGGTCATTGTCAGTGGACAGTATCATATTGTGGCGGGACATGCCCGAGGGAAATGTTAAGAGTACGTCCACATGACAAATGTTAAAATACTTGTCGGATTCTGAACCCTAAAACCATGTTGTCCAATGAGTATTTTGACACAGTTTTCAATGTGGATTTTAGGTAATTTTTTTCTGCGGGAGTCTCTTTCATCTCTCTGGGGTTTTGGACGCGGATCCAACATAGAAATGTTTGGAACGTGGTTTTTTACCTGAAATACGATGGATTACTGGACATGTTCTAGGTTTTTTTAAAAATCCGAACTCAAGAAAATCTGAGTCGTGTGGACTACAACCGGGATTTTCAATTCAGATCTATGGGGATAGTTTACAGTTGGATTTTTACGGTTTTTAAAAATGGATATCCGACTGGAAACCCTCGTGTAGACGCACCCTAACATTCATAAATTGCCTTGAGGAATAACAGAGGAACAGCACAATGCAGAATACTCAAGAATAGTTATTCTATGGGTACTTGCATTACTATACAGGGTTTTGAAGCAACAGTTGACTTAGACCCTGTTCCTAAATTAGCCCAATGGCCTCTTTATCTTACAGAAGAACCCAACACTATCAATATCTGAAGGGTCCTGGTACAGATTTTACATTGGCGCCCAGAAGCTGTATGTAATGCCTTGTACAATGTAGATGCAACTATGAGTGGTGCCAATAACTTTCACTTTCATCGTCACATAAGTGAGGATATATGTAAACAAGATGTAGACCATGTGGCTGCAATGAGGGCCTTTAAGATGTGGTCTCAACAGATGCTGCCATATTAACAAACAAGAAAGTAGAAAACGTACATAACATTGGGGTGAAGGCACTAGGACCTTCTGTTTTGGGAGGTTAGTTGAGTGTGTTGTATCAGGTAGCTTCTGAAAAGGGCTTCATTTTAATCTTTGCTTGGAACCTATTTCTCTCTATAGCTCAGCAACAGAGAAACAACGATAATTGGCCACTGTATACAGGCCTTTATTCAACCCAAATACTGTATGTTTGCAGGCTAGGAATTATTCGACTGTAGTCCTAGTTTAAGCTCATTATAGTTCCGATTTTGGGGCAACAATGAAAGCATTAAAGGGGTTGTCTCACTACAAGGATTGCTTTTTATGTTAAAGATCTTGCAAAAACAAGTCACTTGCAATAAAAGTCCATTAATATGTCCTACCTATTCCAAAGATAACCCCTCTTGTATGGGCTGCATCAGCTCCCTCAGGTCGCTATAGCTACAGACCTGTTTGATCTCTCCTGATAGGCTGCCACACGGTTGCTAAGCTACAGACCTGGCTTCACTGCAGCCCAGTGGAAGCCAGTAAACACGCCTCTGAATTCAAAATGAAACCAAGAAAACAGGACTGAGGTAAGATGAATCAATGTAGTGAGACAACCTCTTTAAGGGGCAACCTAACTAACTCTGCTGCTATATAGATAACTGAATGTTGATTATATCCTAATGCAAGTGATATCTGGAGAAAAATCCTTTAGAGAAAACGATCTGCACAGTACTGAACAAAATCCCAAAATGCTAAATGAATTTGGCTGGAAATGCGAATGATTAAAACAACAAAGCTTAAACGTTTTGAGACTCTTGCAACAGCTATAATAAGTATCCCGCACTCCCTGCCACTGCTCCTGCCCCCTCCTTCTCCTGCTTGCTGGAGAGATCTTTCCAGTTTCTTTGTTACTCCAGAAAGCTGATTCATCAAGTATTTCAAAATTTCTCGCAGCAGGAAAGAGGAGTCTGCAGCTGAACTCAGAAACTGGAGAGAGTTTTCTCATAAGGAGACTTTATGGCATTTTCCTTAGTGCTATAAAAAGTTATGTTCTTTGTCTATATATTTCTGGCCATGGGAATCCTATAGAGCAATTTTTTTAAGTACAAAACACTACAATAGACATGGGTTGAATAGGATAGATACACAGACATACATACACACATGGATAAAATTGTTTGTACCCTTTTGTTTTGAAAAACCCACAATGGTCACTGAAGCAACTTGAAACTGACATAAGTAATAAATGTAATGAAAATCAACTAATGAAAATCAGACATTGCTTTCGAATTGTGGTTCAACCAAAAAATGTACAAAAAAACCCTAATGAAACTTGCATAGAAAAGACTGAAAATAATTGAACCACAGGGACATGTTAAAATAAGGTGTGTCCTGTAATTTTCATTACAGGTGTCTTCAAATTTGTAAAATTTGTAATTAGTCGGTCTATTTAAAGGGTGAAAAGTAGTCACTGTGCTGTTTGGTATCACACTGAACATGAACTATAGGAAGCTAAGGAGAGAGTTGTCTCAGGAGACTAGAAAGAAAACTATAGACAAACATGTTTAAGGTACAGGCTATAAGACCATCTCAAAATATCCTGATGTTCCTGTTACTACAGTTGCATGTATTATTCAGAAGTTTAAGGTGTATGAGCATGTAGACAACTTCCCTGGACATGGCTACAAGAAGTCTGTAGACCAATACTTTTCAGCAACAGATTCCTTACTTGACATGACGGATGTCCGTGGTGCATCGCACTGCAGAAAATTATTTCTATTAAAAGGTATCATCTAATAGAAGAAAATGAATTTGAAATGGGGCCAAAAAAACTAGTTATACAACCAAAGTGTCTGTTCCCTCTTGCTCTTCCCATGCACTTTGAATCCACAGCGTGCGGCGTGACATCATCACGCCGCCCACTCTGAGACGCCAGTTCCGGTATCTACTATGCCCTAAGCCTAAAGATAGGCTTAGGACCTAGTACAGGCAGTGGCGCAATGACATCATTGCATTGCGCCGCTTCCATCAATGGCTAAGAGGGCAGTATTAGGATGTGGCAGTGTATACCACCCGCTTTGCCTGTGTGACTGATGCGACCACTGTAGCTAGGTCACTACTGTACACACATATAAACATACATACATATATATATATATATATATACACACACACATATATAGGTGTATATACACACAAATATACACACAGACATACATATATACATTGTATTAACACACATATAATGTATATACACACAGATATATATGGTGTATACACACATATATACAGTGTAGAAACACATATTTACACACACATATACAGTGTACACATGCATACACACACATATATATATATATATATCATATACTACATACAGCGCCCCAGCCTCACATACAGCCCACCAGCCTCAGACACCGCACCCCAGCCTCACATATAGCCCCCCCAGCAACACATACACCCCCCAGCATCACATACAGGCCCAAGCCTCACATATAGCCCCCCCAAGCAACACATACACCCCCCAGCATCACATATAGGCCCAAGCCTCACATATATCCCCCAGCAACACATACACCCCCCAGCCTCACATACACACCCCAGCCTCACATACACCCCCCGCCTCACATACACACCCCAGCCTCACATACACCCCCCGGCTCACATACACCTCCCAGCCTCACATACAGCCCCCATCCCCACATACAGCCCTCCAGCCTCACATACAGCCCCATCTTCACATACAGCCCCCATCCTCACATACAGCCCTCCACCCTCACATACAGCCCCCATCCTCACATACAGCCCCCATCCTCACATACATCATCCCCAGCCTCACATACAGCCCTCCAGCCTCACATACACCCCCCAGCCTCACATACACCCCCCAGCCTCACATACAGCCCCCAGCCTCACATACAGCCCCCCAGCCTCACATACACCCCCCAGCCTCACATACAGCACCCCAGCCTCACATACAGCCCCCAGCCTCACATACACCCCAGCCTCACATACAGCCCCCCAGCCTCACATACAGCCCCCCAGCCTCACATACAGCCCCCAGCCTCACATACACCCCCCAGCCTCACATACAGCCCTCCAGCCTCACATACACCCCCAGCCTCACATACAGCCCCCCAGCCTCACATACAGCACCCCTAGCCTCAGGGGGGGTTGCTGGGGCAGAGAGGGGGCTTCAGTGGGGCCCCACATTGACTCAGCGTGTGGGCTGGGCTTCAGTGACTCCTGCTGCCAGAGAGAGAGAGAGAGGAGGCCGATCCGATCACGGGCTGAAAAAGAACTGAAAGTAAGTGCGAGACATTGCTGCTGCAGCTGTAGGGATGTAAAGAGCATGGCCCCCCCTCTTCCCTCACACGCTGAGCCGCACGGACCCCTGCAGACACTCAGCAGTGCCTCAGGGCCCATGCACAGAATAACTAGAGATCGCAGCTGTGGCGCATGGGGGGCTCATGGGCCCGGTTGCAATTGCGACTGCTGCGACCCCTGTAGATACGCCACTGTTCTGTGTATTGACCTATGGGGAAGCGTGCAGCAAAGTCCTGAAGCATATCAAACAGTTGCTCCTGGCAATGACCTTGATGGGTCACTTCAATCGTGAGATTTTGGAGTTCAGGCAGTGGCACCTTGGCGGGATGCATGACCAATCACGACTGATGAGTAGTGGATCTTCTGGGTCACCGCGAGAATATGGTATGAGCCATGCAAGGAAGCAGAGTTTAAGGAGTCCCCCAGTTCTTCACCAGCACCCGGCACACCTGTTGGGCCTTGCTGCGGAAGACGCCAAGGTCGCTACCTCTGACATGACCACTAATGGTGACAGCTGAGGGGCAGCGTAGTACACAGGGATCAGGCAGAGGTTTTATCAAGTCCAGGCCATCAGGTCAAGGAGGGCGGCTTAAAGGCAGAAGAACACCATCCAAGACTCACTACCTCACCCTGCAGCACACCGAGAAAGGGCAGGGAGACATGGGGGAAGTGAAGCAATAAAGGGTCAGCGCCCAGTTATTATCCAATCAGTGGTGCAATGGCCCTTTAAGTGTCAGAGGGGATGGGTTAGGGGAGTTGAGGTAGAAGGAAAGGGGTTACGAGTGGGGGTGGAGAGGCAGAGGTGGGGGTGGAGGGATGAGCAACACAGTTTTCTTATCTTGTGCCACTTTGGGTTGGGTGTCACCCAGGTTTCCTAGATGCAACAGGTGACACACACAAGATAGGAAAGCTGTGTAACATGTGGGGGATGGAACATCACTCAACTTTCCTGGACACTGGATAGACTATCCATTGTCCAGAAAAACCCCATCATTCACAAATTGCTCCCAGCTGTTCTAAGACAAAAATAACTGGGTGCCACTTGTGGGGAATGGGACGTCACTCACCTTTCCTGGACCCTGAATATGTTATCCTGCCTATGTATGTGTGTAATATTAATGTTTATCTATCAGGTTTTCCATTTTGGACTATTTTGGATATGGTGGACTACATTGGATTAGCCTTGGATCTATTCTTTTAATAAAATGGTTAAAGAGGTCTGGTGTCGGGGAGTGTTTATTTAAATAAAAAAAAAATTGTGTTTAGTGTTTTTCCATTTAATGCTAGTGTTAGTAATGGAGGCATCTGACAGACGACTTTCCATTACTGCTGGCTTTGTGTTAACGAGCAGTGATTTTTGTCACACTATTGTCGCACTATTATTCAGTACCTAATATAACAGGGGTACTGAGAAAAGCCGGGTAACCATCAAAAGTGAAACCTCTAATGTGATGGTCCGCTTGTGGGGGTGGCTGCGGGCTGTTATTTTTAGAATGGAAACAGCCCAATATTCATAGACCTTCTCATCCTGATAGTATCAAGCTGCACCTCCTGGTTCATAGATATTGATCCCTTCTCAACCTAAAAATAGCAATCTAAAACTGACCCAGGAGCATATTGTAAGAGAACCCAGATCTACAGGGACAGACAGACAGTATGCCCTAAGTCCCCCAAGGCTGTCCTTGCCTGCTTGCCGACCTGACCCTAAGAGGTCGGCAACAACTGATCGGCAGTCCCTACCCTGAATAAGTGCAAACACAAAACAGACAAGACAGACAAACATAATAGCAGAGTAGTCAGTAGGAATGGATCAGGACCAGGAAAGGCAAACAGTACCAAAACAATAAGTAGAAACCGTAAGTCAATAGGCAGACAAAAGGTCTGAAATCCAAATGAAGCAAAAGGTATACAAACACGCACTAGTTCAAGCCAAGGCTAGAACCAACAAGGACCAGAAGGCAGGAGGGATCTTAAATAGGAAGTCAGGGACCCAGTCCAGAGAGTGATTGGACTGGTTCCCTGACATCCAGAACACAGCCTAATAGGTGCAGACAGCTGTCAATCACACCTCGTCCAATTCACCCAGCAGCTCAGCGCAAGGCCAGCAGCAGCAGACAGATTTAGCAGGAACCTGTCAGCAGGGCCGCCACATAGGGGGTACAGCCAGTACTCCTGTACGGGGCCCGGTGAAATAAGGGGGCCTGCTGCAAGCAGGCCCTCTTATTTCACAGTAAAGACAAACGCACAGGGACACAGCCGCCGACGCTTCATTTGTGTCAGCCCCGGCCGGCACTGCCCTCCTCCCTGACTGCAGCCGGGAATAACTAATTAAATCAGTGAAGTCCCGCCCCGAGGGCGGGACTTCACTGATTCATGTTGTCCTGCATCGCTGCTGGCCAGTACAGTGCGGCGCAGACTGAGAGAGGAGGAGGGCCCGGTCACAGCGCGGGGGAGGTAAGTGGCAGAACTCCTATGTGACTTTAAGTGCAGCTGTGACCGGGAGCCCGGGCCCCCTCCCAGCAGCATCCCCTCCTCTCCCCAGCACAACACCCCTCAAGCCTGTTCTGTGCTGCAGACTTCTAATGTGTAGTGAGCCGGGACTCCTCCCCTCTCTGTGCGGGGGCGTGGCCTCACTGATGACGTCATCCCGACTACTGTCTGGTGCCCGGGCACAGAGAGAGGAGGATCCCGCTGCAGTTACACTGAGGAAGTAAGTGTGAAGCACAGAGCAGGCCTTAGGGCTTGCTCTCTATGTGATTGTCTAGAGCTGTGACCTTCCCTGGACAGCCCCCTGTACTGCTCTGTCCAGCCTCCCCCCTGCCCTGTACTGTCCAGCCTCCCCCTGTCATGCCCAGCCTCCCTCTGTACTGTCCAGCCTCCCCCTGTACTGTCCAGCCTCCCCCCTGCCATGCCCAGCCTCCCTCCTGTACTGTCCAGCCTCCCCCTGTACTGCCCAGCCTCCCCCTGCCCTGCCCGGCCTCCTCCTGTATTGTCCAGCCTCCCCCTGCCCTGTACTGTCCAGCCTCCCCCTGTACTGTCCAGACTCCCCCCTGCCATGCCCAGCCCCCCTGCCCTGTACTGCCCAGCCTCCCTCTGCCCTGTACTGCCCCGCCTCCCCCTGCCATTCCCAGCGTCCCCCTGTACTGCCCAACCTCCTTCCTGTACTGTCCAGCCTCCCCCTGCCATGCCCAGCCTCCCCCTGTACTGTCCAGCCTCCCCCTGTACTGTCCAGCCTCCCCCTGCCATGCCCAGCCTCCCCCTGCCATGCCCAGCCTCCCCCTGCCCTGTACTGTCCAGCCTCCCCCTGCCATGCCCAGCCTCCCCCTGTACTGCCCAGCCTCCCCCTGTACTGTCCAGCCTCCCCCTGCCATGCCCAGCCTCCCTCCTGTACTGTCCAGCCTCCCTCTGCCCTGTACTGTCCAGCCTCCCCCTGCCATGCCCAGCCTCCCTCTGCCCTGTACTGTCCAGCCTCCCCTGCCATGCCCAGCCTCCCGCTGTACTGCCCAGCCTCCCCCTGTACTGCCCAGCCTCCCCCTGCACTGCCCAGCCTCCCCCTGTACTGCCCAGCCTCCCCCTGCACTGCCCAGCCTCCCTCTGTACTGCCCAGCCTCCCCCCTGCCCGGTACTGTCCAGCCTCCCCCTGCCCTGCACTGCCCAGCCTCCCCCTGCCATGCCCAGCCTCCCCCTGCCATGCCCAGTCTCCCCCTGTACTGTCCAGCCTCCCCCTGCCATGCCCAGCCTCCCCCTGCCCTGTACTGCCCAGCCTCCCCCTGCCCTGTACTGTCCAGCCTCCCCCTGCCATGCCCAGCCTCCCCCCTGTACTGCCCAGCCTCCCCCCTGTACTGGCCTCCCTCCTGCCCTGTACTGCCCAGCCTCTTCCTGTACTGCCCAGTCTCCCCCTGCCCTGTACTGCCCAGCCTCCCCCTGCCATGCCCCGCCTCCCCCTGCCCTGTACTGCCCAGCCGCCCCTGCCATGTCCAGCCTCGCCTCTATACAGCGTAGCCTCCCCCTCCCATGTCCAGCCTCCCCACTGACCTGCCCAGCAATTTTTAATGCTTCTGTTTAGGGTATTAAATACAGAAAAAAATACACCTGCTTTTAGGGAACCTCACTAGAATCTTTCTTCCTTTTGCAAGTTATTAGCGTAATTGTATTTTTTTTTTTGTGTGTGTGGTCACCCCAGATTTTTTTTCTTTTTCTGTGGTGGTGTGTGTGGGGGCAGAGGAAAGGGGGGGGGCGGAGTGGCAGGATAGGGGGGTGGGACACAGGATATGAAAGGGACAGGTGTGGGGCCCAGATGCTTCAGCTGTATGGGGCCCTGAAATTTCTGATGGCGGCCCTGCCTGTCAGTCATCGTCAGCAGAATCTGGCGAGGCAGTATTTAAACTGAGAAAACAGAAATAAGCATACAATACCAAGATGATGGTCAAAAGCGCATCCTCCGCCTAAACTTCCGGACAGAAGACTGCGCTGAGGCCCGAGCAGGAGTGTCATGACACGGACCATCAAATTAGAAAGCCCACCTCTGATGGTAACCCGGTATCCCTAGTACTCCTGGTGCATTGGGTCCTGAGGTAACAATGGAATGGGGTTAGTATCAGCACTTCTATTACTAGCACTGGAATAAAATATTAAAAAACACAATATGACTCAAAAATATTTTATTTAAATATACACTTCCCGACATTAGCCCTCATTGACCATTTTATTAACAAAATGGATCCAATGCTGGTCCAACATAGTCCAATATGTCTGACAAAGTCCAAAGTGGGAACCTGTATAAAAATAAAAACACTGCAAAAAACATGCCAGTACTAAACTCCATTCTATGCAACCTCTGAAAATCATGCCTGTGGCTGATCTTCTGGGGTTCCAGGGTATGGAATCAAGCTGCGCAATATGATTCTGGGGGTACAGACCGCTGCAGCAGCACAGTCTCCAGGGGGATGGTCCTCTGCCCCTTCAAGGAGATTGTGCTTGTATGCTGTTCGCTGTACAATTGTGCTATGCATCCTAGTGAAAAAACAAAACCACAGAAAAAATGGGACATAACTTACCAATGGATCCTAGTGCCAACACAAAATACAAACCCCACCTATTACCCCATAAACCCCCCACCACCTTCACCTATCACACCATAATCCCAATCCTTCTTCACCTATCACCCCATAGTCCTCTCACCTCCACCTATCACCCCATAGCCTCCTCACCTCCACCTATCACCCACACCAGTTCCACCTAACATCCCATAGCCTCCACACCTCCACTTATTATCCAATATCCCCTCACCTCCGCCTATCATCCCATAAACTCCCCACCACCTATATCTATCACCCCATAAACCCATAGAAAAGCTGGCTGACGCCAATCCCCTCAATTAGCTCCCTTCCAGAGCTGTAACACAGTTCAGTGCAATGGGCATGGCCTTTTATAAAGGGAGTGTGGCTTGTTACAAAGAGGGTGTGGTTATGGAAATTATGGGGTGGCACACTATGCACACCACAGCTCTAGGTCTCCCTTTTAAAAGTTGGCAAGTATGTGGTAACCTAGAGAAGCTTATGTACACAAGCAGAAGATAAGATCTTCTCTGACTCTGAAAGTAAGCAACATCAGAACAGCAATGTTTTTGGGAATAGTCTTTATTTAACTTTGCCTACAAGCTTAAAGGGGTAAAATTGACATTGGAAGCTGACAAATTAAATAATAAACATTTTCACCATTCATCATAATTAAAAATGTTGTACCATTTTTGATTTAGCTGCGACCTTAGTGAGTCATAGTGTACATCTCATCTCTAGTAGCTACAACCAGTGACAAGAGCTCCTTAGTCCTGGCCGCACATGCTCTGATATTATGTCTCCTCTCAGGCAGCTATTGTCAGTCTCTTCTCTGCCTGGTAATCACACACTCTCTATTTAAAACCCAGGTGCTGTCATTCTACTCCTGTCGTCTGTACTCCTTACTAATTACTCAAACATTGCAAATAACTTAAAAGAAAAAAGAATCCTCAATCAGGTGTGTGCAGTGAGGAAAAAAAAATCTACACGTTTGGTTCCTGCAGGGATTATTATGCTGAAAGGCATAAGTGATAACTACTCAGCTACATTATAGTTACTCACAGCTCTTTACATAAACAGTTTGTTTGACTAGAGTGAGCACACTGTGAGGAATGACATAATGATGTCGAGCCTGCTGGGTCATATGATATACAGTTCAAATTATATACGCCCCCTTTTAAACACATAGTGCTCTATAGGCAAGTGCAGCTATCTTTTGAGGTATGCCCTAACTGGCAAGTGGTGGTACCCATCAAAGAGTTGGGTGCAGTGGATGCAGGAAAACCTTTGATTGGCTGCAGAGTTACTACTTCCAACCTGTGATGTGAAAACTGACCAAGGACATGTGTAACAGATGCTGGAGCTGTGGCCTGGCTCTGGAGGCAGAACAGCAGGCCCCGGTAAGAAACATCCAGTCTTTTTATCCACTGCAATTAATTATTATGGACTATCTTACTGCTGAGGAATCTGTGTGAGAGTACAAGTATTTGTTAGTCATTGTGGACCATTTAATTAAGTTTGTAGTTGCTGTCCCTATGCCTGACCAAACAGCATAGAAAGCCACTTTGGCATCGTGGAAGAACTTTTTTCAGGCATACGGCTGCCTCAATTAGCTGTATTTTGATTAAGTGGTAAACTATGCTTTTGAGTCCCGCATGGAAAGCGTATAGAAAACCAAGAAGAACATAGGGCAACATTTGCTACATCATTGTAGATACATCACGGTATACATTAGGGAACCATTTTATCATGGCACCCCAACACATACGTAATGGGCACTGGTGTGGACTGTAACTACCGCTGGTGTGTGGATCCAATGGACCACTGCAAGTGGTGGTGTAACCCACATCAGGGAGCGGAGTCTTAAGAGGCCCTTGGTTTTCACCAGAGGCCATCACAAGAAACCAATGATGCGACTAGCTTGCAGTGACGGTCGAGATGTAGTGAGGTACAGGATCATAAGACAGGGTCGTGGCCGGAGCTCTCACCAGCGCAGGAATGGTTAAGGGGCAAGCAGCGGCATGAATATGTAGGGGGACAGAGACAAGTAGGTCAAGATATATGGCAAGACAGGAACACTAATGAACGCTTTCTCTCAGGCTCAGGACACTAGATGTGGCAGAAAAGTTTAGGAAGTGAAGGAAGATATAGAGTCAGCCCCTGGCAATTAGCCAATTACCAGCATGCTGGCCCTGTTTAAAAGTCTTAAGATGCTGGTTGTAGTTGCGCGCCCTAGGAGCTGGGGTGAAAGACATGACTAGCAAGTAGTGAGAGATATGTGTGATAGAGAGTGATAACAGTGAGTGCGGAGAGTGATCAGTATTAGGTAAAAAGAAAATAAAAAAAAAAAAGCACCCAGTAAAGACACTGCTGGAGGGGAATGTGCACGTCCTTGGCTGCTCGAGCACTCCTGCTGTTGAATGTGGGTGACCACGAGTTGGCTAGTTATCCCCTCCTTGGGTCTTTCTCTCTTTCATGCCTGAAACATCTTCTCAGATGAAAGTCCCGGTCAAGTGAGTTGGTTGGACTCTGATTTCCCAGGATCCTTTGTCTTTCTGGCCTGAACCCTTCCAGTTCGTACGTATTGGTTAGTATGTCGCATTCCTCCTAGTATGTTTTCATGACCAGAATCTTCTTGTGTGTACTTCAAGAAGAGTGGTCAGGAGGATTCTCGTCTTCTAAGAGCAGGGGAGAAACGTCTTTTTGGGAGAAGTGGTTGAGAACTATAGGCTTGAGATGGGAGACATGGAAGGAGTTCGGGATACATAGTGATGGAGGTAGGAGGAGCTTGTAGGCTACTGGAATGATGCATTTGAGAACCTTGAATGGACCCAGAAACCAAGGATCCAACTTGTAGCTGGGGATCTTCAGGCATATGTACTTGGCGGATAGTCACACCTTATCCTAAGTGGCAAAGATGGGAGGAGATTTTCTATTCTTGTCTGCTTGAAACTTAATGCAAGAGGGTGCTTGTTGTAAGGTTTGTCTGGTCTCTTGCCAAATTGTCATGAAGTCTCCGATTTGGGCATCCACAGCGGGCACATCAGAAGTGACTACTAGAGGGATGGGAGGACGGTATGTAGGACCATACACATTATTGGCGTGACGAGACTCCAGATTGGTTTATTGTATGAGAACTTACTCATCCCTCGGTTGATGGTCAGGACCAGTATCTGGTTGCTCAAGAAGAAATGGTGCAGGTAATTGCCCAGAACTTGATTCACCCTTTCTACTTACCTGTTGGTTTGGGGGTGATAAGCCAAGGAGCAGTTCAATTTCACCTGAAGACAGTTGCAGAGTGCTACCAGAGTTTGGATATGAATTGGACTCTCTGGTCCAAGACAATGTGCAGAGGAATGAAGATATATGTATGTATGGAATATGTGTTTTTATGTAAGTGATTGATACAAAAATGTATTTATGAGACCCTGTCTGACTATGATTGTTGGTTATGACTGTAGTTCAGTTTGATGTGGTTACACGCATTTTCATTGAGCCGTCAATTATAGAAACAATGAGTAATGTCTGTTATCATTTACGGTTGCCTGGTGGTAGTAGGCGTTACGGCAGATGATTGAACCATTGCAACCTTTATCTTTTGAATTATTTTTATTGACCTTTTTTGCAATACCAATTTTTTGAGGGTTAACTTTATAAATCTCTTCTAATTTTAAATTGTCTATTATATTAGAATGGGACATGCTGCTTCCTTGTGCAGTGTGTGGATAAAAGATCAATGTGTGTTTTTTTTGTTGTTAGAATTTCGATTGGAATTTTTTGATTTTATAATCGGATTTTTTTCAAATAAAACTGCTTTTTGAGAAAAATATTTTACCATCCAAAGGTTCTTCCATCAGGAGATAAAGCTGAGTTGTTTAACTCAGTTGGAATAAGGCTGTATATGTGTAACATTATAAATGCCATGCTCTTCCGAGGTTTCTTATAGGATTAGTGGGCAGTTTCTTTTATCCTTGTTATTATCACAGACTGCTCGATCTTTTGGCTTCCGTACAGTTTTCAAAAACTGAATTTGATCCGCGAGGTGTCCCAGTCCTCTTCTTTCACAGCAAAAATGTTTATGAACAATGAAACAGAGTGAGAAAAAGACTGTTTAATCCTATTGTCTACATAACCTATGATATACAGAATCACTACCGTTGCAGTGCCAAGTCCAAGAATGTAAGACAATATGTTTCTGATTGTGTTTGGAGTGGACTTAGACCTGCACATAACAAGAAGAATGTGAATCTAAGTGTGAGGAGGAGAGAAGGGCAAGCAGGACAAAAGAATAATGTGAAGTGAAACTTGGCGCCAAAATACTGGCAGCATTAGCCCTAGACAGACGAATGTGTCTTGGATCTGTTTGTGTGTATGATATGCTGGTTTATTATATTCTTTCCTTTATATATGGCAGCAGGCCGTGTATAAAGAGACTCGCCCAGTTTGGGAAAAATATTTTATGAAGCTTCTTGGCCTATCGGTCAAGGCAGGCATGCGTGCTAGAAGAAATGCAAACGTGATTTACATACAATGGTAGATGCGTGAATGCCTGGTGGCGCGGAATGAGGCAACCATGCATGCGAGTGTGCGGTGATGAAGACGGCAGGGGGGGGTTGACCAAAGTGTAAGACACATTCTGAACAGGCAGGTATCTTCGTGTTGGTAAACATTTTTATTGAATCCTATTTCCTAAAGATCTGATACTGTTCAGTTGTGTAGAATAAGTATTATATGTCTTATTATAACTGCATCCGTTACTGTCATTTGGTACAGTTATGATGAAGAAAAACAAAATATTCTTTTTGGGGCAGTGATGTGTTGTGTACAAGATAAGCACGGAAATTGTATAAACAATAAAAATAACGCATTGACTTTTGTTTGTTTAGGGGAATTCATGGATTTGGAAGTCATATCTCACTCTGAATGGGTATACCATCTATTCCTGTTTCTACAGTTTCAGAGTTATCCATCCAGGATAGTGCTTCATTAGCTCAGCTAGCATGTTCGTTCATCGCAGGGACGCCCTACAGCACATGTATCCACCTTATCCAAAGGAAGAAAAAACCTTTACTCCTGGAATTCCACCATGATAGGTTTGTGTGTGAATGAGATACTATGTCAGTTAGAAAAAAGAAGAGTTGATTGATGAAAAATTGTCTCCTAGTTTTATTTTAGGCAACGAACTCTTCTTTCCGTCTGACTGAGAAACCGCATTTTCATTAATATGGTTCAGTAGTAGTGTGAGTCAGGATACAGTGTCCAGACCCAGCAGAGCTGTATGTTTGAAGGGGAAACTGCTGCGATTCAAGTGTATGACAGAGTAAGTGTGAGCTCTAAGTTGTGCAAGCAGCTTGGAGGGGTAAAATTGTTAACCTAAGTATTGATGGGTGGAGTAATGTCCACATGATCCTTTATCGTATGTGCTTGTATAACAACAGAAGAAGGTAAAGTCTTCCTTGCACAAACAATCTGTATGTACGTCAGGAAATGCTGACACACAGCAGTGTTATAGTTTAGTCAAGAAGGGCAGTAATTAGTCTTATGTAAGACGCTGTGAACTAAAGGATTCAATATGTCGTAGTAACGCAGTTTGGGACTGACAATGCTGCAAACGTATCTACCAAGATGAGCAGAGATTTTAGAAGAGCTAGGAGTAGTGGAATACAAGCTCGCTAATAACATATGGGTTGCGAGTGCTACATTGCTGCTACCTCTTAGTGCCATAAGACTTTAAGTTGTTCCTAGAAATAAAGGTGTAAGTGTTGTTGAAATTCCGCTTATACGCTTCGGTAAGATAATCATTTTGCGTGCAATGCAGCTCTGAAAAGGATGGGTGGAGAACAAGCTAACGCTCCCACAAAGATGTTAGATGGAACTCTGTGGTGGACTGTTTTGGAGCAGTAATATAAAAATTCTGGCCTATTCTTGATGACACTTTGTGGGAAAATCAGCGAGATAAAATAGATTGGCAGTCGCAGTCACGGCCAAAAGTCCTCAAGTACAGTTTGGGCTTAAGAGTCAATGTTACATATGCTGAGCTTCCTGAAACCCCGATCTCTCGAAGCCTATTAAACAAAATACAGAAAAAATAGCTGTTTTATTGCGGTATTGTCTGTTTGAAATGTTTGGAAGGACTGAGTGAACACTTTAGAAAATCTGAACTTACACATGGACAGAATGTTAAATTACAAGCAGTTAACAAACAAATGGGACAAGCACTGACTCCAGTCTCATTTTTTTTGGCAACTATTGTCAAGATCTCAAATATCAGGGTCGCAAAAACCTGTAGGAGTGTGTGAGAAGCAGGAGTAGCTATGACATGGGTATCCAGCAACATCTCATGCTTTAATGCCAACTATAATAAACTGTCAGAGCTAAGTGGGCGAAATCCATCAAGAAAATATAATGTTTGCTGAAGATTATTTTAAGGAAGGTCACACAGTAAACTGGTGGAGTCACTTAAGCGCTTGGATTTAGAGGACTGTTCAAGTAATGTTTTCAATTTTTAACAGCAGTAGCATACTTCTGCAGGCGCTGAAAGAATATTCTCTTTCTTTTTGTGATCATTTTCCATTCTAAAGTTGAGAAATCGGTTGGACCTCAATAAAGCAGGAAAAGCTTGTTTTCTTCTTCCAAGATTATGAATAGGAACAGAGAAAGAATGGAATGATGATGTATGAAGATGACGACATAGTGGGCTACATGAGGACAGCAGGGACAGTAGGTATTTAAGTTTTTTTCATGTGTCGGCTTGGGTGGACTGTCTAAGTTTCTTAAAAATATCATATATTTTTTGTTTAGCCAAATTTGTTAACAGACATGGATGTTTGTTTAATGCAAATAACTTTATGGCTTGTTAATGGTTGTTATTTGTTTTCTAGTTGAGTATAATAAATCTATTTAAATTTGTTATTGTAAGGTCAGGGAATATTTTTCTCGCTTCCTAAGTGTAACAACAGTAACAGTGGGTGTCTCCAAATATGAATGATTAACCCATTAAACTGGGGATGTGAAAAAAGTAATATAAAAAGTGATTCTATGAAATCTTCATTCTTGTCCATGTTAACAATAGTCGAAGAACGAGTAGTGTTTGGTAGAAACTTTGAGTTAAAATCACTGATTTAAATCAAAGCTTTACTGACTAGTGATTTAGATCGTTGTTTGAATCAGTGATTTAAAATCAGTTAGATTTTTAAAATCAATGTGCCAGACCCTGGCTTACTTCTTTTTATTTGGATGGACAATTGTGAATATCGGGGGACGGGCCTGTGTTTGGATGTTGTTGCATTCCATATACCCCAGATATTTTTCTTGATTGTGATTGCTATATGAGCATTGGACTTTAGTGCTATCTTAGTGTGTAATTTTTCTTTTGTGGTGCTAAGGTGCAGAAATAATCCATGTAGGTGGAAAATATGCCGGAAGAAGTGACCAGCAAGTTGAGCAATGGAAGGGAGACTGGGCAAAGGTATGAAGTGGGACATAGGTGTAATTTTAGGGGGGGTATGGAGGAGACTGGTCCCCCCCCTTTTTTTTTGGGGGGGAGGACGCCCCCCACTTTTTAGCCCCTTCAATAAAAAAAAAATCCATATGAAAGGATGAGAAAAAAGGGAAATGGGGGGGGAGAGCCGAGGAGGAAAAAAAAAATTTTTTTGCCCCTATATTTCTGTGTGTCTTGGGGAAAGAGTAGGAGCACCTCAATGTCAGGCAGGTGAGAGAGGGGTCAGAGGGGCTTCCTCCCAATCAGAACCTGTCACAGTCCAAACCCTCTATTCTGTGGCTGTATTTTTCCCTCCCATTGTATACCACTTCCCCTATGCTCAGCCCTCATCAGAGAAGAAGAGAAGCTCTTGCCGAATGCCAACTGCACCAGACTACAGGAGACAGGTAAGGAGGGTGCAGGCGTTGTGTGTACATGTGAGTAGGGTATGTACTGTATATGTGAGATGTGTATATACTGTACAGCCATGTGTTTAGCCATGTCACGTCTTCCCTGCACTTATGTGCTGGGGAAAATGAAAGTGAATGGGGCCAGCCCCATAGAAATTTAGAAGTGGGGACTGGCCAGCGCGTTCTTCTAAAACACCCGGCATAAAGCAGAACACACAGTATGCCCCACTATACACCGTGTGAACATACCTTAAGGGTAAGTTCATGCAGAAGATATTAATGCTGATTCTGGGGTGGATTCAGTGCTGGATCTGCCTCAGAACCAGTGTCCAATCTGGCAGAAAACTGATTTACATTATACCTTATGTAAAATCAGTGTCGTCGTTTAGATAACACTGATTTTACTCGAGTATTTTCGGTGTGTACTGTCAGTGCCTACACAGAATTCTTTGAGTTGTTTTATGCACTAACAGAACTAATGGATAGGAGGCAGAAATCTTCCTGGGTCATTTGCTCATCGGAACTCTGCGTTTGCAAGCGGCGAGTTTCCAAAAAGCAAACGACACTGTCAGTGCCGAAAAACTGTCATGTGAACTCACCCTAAGTGTGTAGGGTGTCTGTGTTCAATACATGTATATACACACACAATTTCTGGGGTACCTTGTCTAATGTAGTTAGTCTCTGGGGTACAGAGTGTAATGTAATAATCTCTGGGTTATGGTGTGATATAATCTCTGTTGTACAGTGTGTAATGTAATCTCTGGGGTACAGTGTGTAATGTAATCTCTCATGTATAGTGTAATGTAATCTCTGGGGTACGGTGTAATGTAATCTCTGTTGTACCTTGTGTATTGTAATCTCTAGGGTATGGTGAATAATGCAGTAATATCTGGGGTACGGTGTGTAAACGAATTTCTCGAGTACAGTGTGTAATGTAGTAATCTCTGGGGTACAGTGGGTAATGCAATATCTGGTGTATGGTGTGTAATGTAGTAATCTCTGGGGTACAGTGTGTTATGTAATCTCTCGTGTATGGTATGTAATGTAATCTCTTGGGTACTGTGTGTAATGTAATCTATGGGGTACAGTGAGTAATGTAATTTCTGGGGTATGGTGTAATGTAATCTCGGGGGTACAGTGAGTAATGTAATTTCGCGGTGTGGTGTAATGTAATCTCTGGAGTACAATGAGTACTGTAATTCATTTCTAGGGTTCAGTGTGTAATATAATACATTTTTGGGCTATAATGAATTATATTATTTCTTGAGCACAATGTGCATTTCATTTCTAAGGTGCAGTTAGTAATGTGATTTCTGTGGCTACCATGTGTAATCTAATTAATTTCTGGGGTGCAGCGAGTTATGTCATTTCTGGAGTATGGTAGCAATAAAATACATTTTGGGGTACAGTATGTGACATAAGTGATTACTAGGGGTACAGTGAGATTGGGTTCTTTATTTTCCTCATTCTGTTGTGTGTATAACAAATTTAATGGAGTAGTGATGGGAATGGGAGGGGTTAGGCGAAATTTGCTGCATTGCACAATGTTTTTTATTTCCATGTAGAGGGGTAATATTATAGGTGGGCTGGATCGGTTTCATTGCCAGGGCTGCTTTTTAGTCCCAGTCCGGTTCTAAACTTCAGTAATTAGAGAGCCACTCATAACCTTACGGATTACACCAAAAGTGTTTGCCATGAGGACTCTGCCCGGACCTCCTCGGTTTGCTCACAGCACTCCCTCAGACCTCCTAGAGGGGGCCGCTTCATTGCAGGGAGAGGAGGGGAGAGAACGGAAGGCGAGTGAAGAGGGAGGAAGAGGAAGAAAGGGGATGAAAGGGAAAATTGGTCCCCCCCACTTTTTGAACCAAAGTTACGCCCCTGAAGTGGGATATCTTTGAGAAGTGGTTCATAATCACCCAGATGATGTTGTTATTCGAGGAGGGTGGCAAATTAATAATGAAATCCATGGCTATATGGCTCCAAGGACACAAGAAAGAACAAAGTCCTTAACATCACAACCCCGATTATGTCACTAGTAATGACGGGATATGAGCATGTAGGATTTACAAACACCAGGATGCCCAGCCAGCAAATAAGAATGTTCCGAATTCTCTTCCTTAGAATAGAGGGGACAAATGTTTTCCCAGGGGGAACACGTTGGAGGTCAATGGGAGCCACAGAGCTCAGGTGTTCAGGAGGAACGATGTGCTGAAATGAGGATTCTAGGCCCTACAGAGGCCAAAAGGCATCACAAGGTATTCAAAATGCCCATCACAGGTATTGAAGGCAGTCTTCCATTCGTCACCTTCACAAATTCGAATCAAGTTGCAGGGCACCCACAAGTCGGGTTTCGTGAAGACTTTGGTTCCGCATAGACGGTCAAAGAACTCTGATATCAGTGACAACGGATATTGGTTCTTAACAGTAATCTTACTGAGACCACGAAAGTCAATGCAGAGGCGAAAAGAACCATCCTTTTTTCCACAAAGAAGAAACTGGCGCCGGCTGGAGAGGAGGTCTTAAACCCTTTCCAAAGATTCTTCTTTATTTAAGCAGCCACGGCCTATGTATCTGTCATATAGAAAGGGTAAACTCTGCCCCAAGGAAGGGTCTCTGCCTGTTTCTGACAGAAATCGTCTGTGAACTCGCGGTGAGGAGAGGGCAGACCAGGCAGATAAGTGGAAGACGTCAGTGAAGAAGTGGCATGTACAGGACTGGGCACCACCAGACAGAGTGCCTGTCTTGCCCACAACGTATGACTTTGCCCATTTGTCAATTAAGCACTGGAGTGTGGCCACAGTAGTCCCAGAAGGACTGCAGAGGAGGAATGGGGTAACAAATAGAAAACAACTTCCTCATTGTGCAATGCCTCCACTTGGAGATTCACAGGTTTAGTACAGAACTGAATGAAGTCTCTCAGGCATTCACCACTAATGGAAGGGATGATCAGAGGCTTGGCAAGACAGACCACCAGGAGACGATACTTTAAAGCCAGAGATGCGTCAATTAAATTCCTGGCTGAATTAGAATCTACGAAGGCAGAGGCTTGAAACATGACACCTGATGAGGAGCCAAGTTGGACTGGCATGGTCAGACATGGAGAGAAAGTATTCACACCTAGGGAGGCATCTCCAATGAAGCCTAAGTGCGGAAGTTTCCCGGACGCAATGGACAATTCATACAGAAGTGTTCAGGAATAGCGCAGCCAAGGCAAAGATTTTGCTGACATCGATGGGAACTTTCTTACTGTGACAGGTGGATTCTGTCCACTTGCATAGGTTCTTCAGAATTGGTGGAAGCATTGGAGGCCCTTGAAACACTGGGGCAAGATGAGGAAGACGGTTTTGCCTGACTGATTCCCGCTCTTGACAGAGTTCCTTCTGTCTTTCAGCGAACCGAATGTCTAAGCAGGTGGAAAGACGGATGAGATCACTCAGAGATGACAGGAGGTCTCGATCGGTCAGTTCATCTTTTATCCTGCCCACAAGACCTTTCTAGAACATGGTGACAAGGGCCTTGTTATTCCACGATAATTCGGAGGCCAGAGTCAGAAACTCTATGGCGTATTTCCCCTCTGAGGAATCCATGCTAGAGCTTCCCTGGTGAGGAGACTGACCACGAATGTCACCTTGGAGCTATCTATGAGTTCCAAGTGCATAGTGCACTGTGTAATGAAGCCCCTACAGGCCTTGGGGTTTAAGTCATACTTGATCAGCAAGGAAAGATGCAGCTTGGGACTGAGAGACGTCACAGGAACCACAGAGGGAGACGTAGCAGCTAATAATGAAGGCGGTTGATGACCAGCAAGGAGTTGGTAGTCATGGTGGACAGCTGATTGATTTGTTGCGCCTGCTGGGCAATCTGTGGAGAAGGTTGGGCAACCACTATTGTGATATCTCGAACATTTGGCATGGGCACCATGCTGGTATCCATGGCTGGGTCTAAGTGTAATGGGCGCTGGTGTGTGGATCCACTGGACCACCGCAAGCAGTGGTGTAAGCCGTGTCATGGAGCAGAGCCTAAGGGGCACCTGATTTTCACCAAAGCCCGCTGCAAGGCAGGTTTTCCCGTGGAAAAGACCCCTCGGGTATACCCCCTGACCAAAAAATTGTTGAGTGATGGCGGGTGTAGTGAGGTACAGAATAGTAAGACAGGCTCATTGTTGGGTAGGGGGAAGGAAGACCCCCACCAGGCAGAAGGCAGAAGGTAGCAAGGGACGAGAGGAGGTCAAGATAACGGTAGGCCAGAAAAAAGCCTTTGCCGGCGGGCTCGGGGCATTTTTAACCCCGGAGGGAAGTGCAGGAAGTGAAGGAAGATATAGAATCAGTGGCGCGCGTGTCCTTTAAAACTTACAGAGCTGGCGCATGCATGTCTCCGCTCTCTAGTCGGCAAGTAAACATTTGAAAGGAAGCAAGAGCGCGGAGAGGTGAGTATAGTTCAGAAGCATGGGTGTGCCTGCTGTGCGAGATGCGGCATCACCTACACCCAGTAAGGACATGTCAAGGGGGTGGGGCGCGTTCACGGGGTCGTCCACGGGAAACCCCTGCGTCGTTCCTTGAAGTAGCAAAAACGCTGTGAACCCATCCTAAGTAATGGCTGAATTAAGTTTTAACAACTTAACAAAAGATAATAGTGTCTACAAGGAATGTCTCCTAAATCAGAAGTATGTTTCTCTCCCAAATCCTGCTGTTTTGCCAATAAGTCAGTCTTTACTATTGGCCTAGTATTTTATTCATAAACTAGTTAACTTACGATGATCAGTAATATAGATCCCTCTTACATAGGGGCTCAGTAAAATAGTATATTTTACTGTATAAATATTAAAGTGAATGTGATGTGTAATCCATAGGTTGGTTTGGTGTAGCCTTCAAAATCAGAATAAACAAGTGTCCCCTATGTAATTACACGTCATGTGAGTTCCTTGATAAGTATTCTATTGTCATGCATAAAGCATTTTCCTCCCCAATTTATATTGTTCACAAAATGTTGTAAATTACGACTCATTGAAAGGCCTAGCTCTTACCATCCTGAGGGGCTTTCCTAGAACATTAGGCAGATTAAATGTTTTTTCTCTCCAGCAACTTGAAGGTTCATCGGTCTTATTCTTTAGCAGACTTTTATCTCCATAGGAGACTCTGGAGCTCGCAAATGACTGACTGTGCTACTGAAAATTGTTAATCATACGACCAATTATTAACAGATCAGAGGTAATGTGACTCTAATCCTCCCCCTCAACTCTTTTTGAAGTGATAGATGAATTCAGCACTCCTAACATCCTCAATTAGCGGTGAAACAGACTTTCAAAGGAAACCTATCCACAGAGACAATATGACAACAGCGTCATTGGGAACGGTAAAGATTCACTCACAAATGATCACCCTCTTTTAGGGAACCAATTTTCAGAGAAGGCAGCAAAGTGATTTAATTTGAAGTGAGCGTGTCACTATGTATTATCACTATCTGATTGCACAGACTGTCCGACAAAACTATTTGTCTTTGTAGTAGATACAGATATACACACTATAATACTGCTCCCTACATTCAAAAATAGAACTATTATAATACAGTCCCCTATGGGCAGGAATATAACTACTATAATAATATAATACTTCTCCTGACAAAAATGCGACTAATATAATATTACCCGCTATGTTAAGAATATAACTACTACAACACTTCCCCCTAGAAAAATAAATATAACTACCATAAAACAGCCAGCTATGCACAAGAATATAGCTACTATAACACTGCCTCCATATGTACAACAATACTACTACAATACTGCCTACTGCCTCTATGTACAAGAATATAACTACTATAAAACAAAAAGCTTGTACAAGGAATATGCTACAAAAACACTGCTCCATATGTACACATACTACTAAAAATATGCCTCTATGTACAAGAATATAACTGCTATAAAACAGCCAGCAATGTACAAGAATATAACTATTATAACATTGCCTTCATGTGTACAATACTACTACAATACTGATCCCTATGTACAAGAATATAACTAATACTGCCCCATGTAAACAAATCACAAAAAGTTAGAGATATTTGGCTTTAGGTTGAAATTTCAGGATGAACATAAAATGTCTTGAATTTTTTTTCTAAATGAACTAAATGAGGTCATCCCTTAACTTTAGAAAGCACATGTCCAACTGTTCAATGTTTTAGTAATTTTTGCACAATTTTCTGATCTCTAACAAGGAGCTTAAAGGGGTTTTCTTGCTACAAAGATCATATCTTCAATGATAGGGACAGTACAAATAAGCACTTTTGCAATTGGTTTGCATGACATAACTCATTGAGTAAAGCAGATATAAGCTAATCTGTGTGTTCTACACCTAAAACTGCTACCTAGGATCGGGCCACGCCCCCTTTTCTGTGATTGGCTGCCTGCACTCTGTGCTTACTCCCCTCTGAGCTGTGTAAAATGAATGTGAAACAGCTTTCTGGGAGGGAGGTGATAGCTCTGCAGGCATGAGAACTGACCATTGCAGGAGGTCTGCAGAGCTGTGACATCCTCTCTCACTGCTCACAGAGAATGATGATGTCACCAGTCTTCAGTGAGGGAAGACACGCACACTAGGAGGAGAGACACACCCACTGGTAGGAGAGACACGCCCCTGGATTTGAAGCTGTAATAGACAGAAACAGCTCAGGTCTGCGAAAGCCAGTGATGAGAAAACTCCCTTAATGGCAAAATTACCAATAGGTGTTCGATCCCTGAATTGCCCAATAAATTTAGGGGATCAATTTGAATTGGGATTTAAACATAGTGTTCACATTTTGACATCATGAGACCAAGACACCTTACAATTGATCAATAGTACCTTGCCACTGCGAGGCTTCAAGCAGGATGCTCTCAGATGGAAGTGGCCACTGAGCTTAGTGTCACAGAGTGCCGTCAGCAGGTTGCATAAGAGATACAGAGAAACTGGAAGAGTCACAGAAAGGCAAAGAAATAGACGTCCTTTGGCTACATCACACACTGATGACCGATTCATTGTAAACAATGTCCTGTGGAACCAGATGATGAACATCACACAACTCCAGGCATGATTAAGACAGGTGAGAGGCACCCAAGTGTCACGTCAGACCAATCATAACCATTTATATCTTGTCTGCATGTTAGACCACTGGCAAGGATACCTCACTGATACCTGACCTGGATGGTGCATGGAGCTCCCCTTGACTTCTCCAGCATCATTGGCAGCCATAATTTCTGCTCAGAATGAATCGACTTTTATCACTAAACACCACTGAGGACCACTTATCCCTCCTCCAGCGTAGATGCTCCCTGACCGATGCAATACAATGTTTCCTGTGCCTGGTACTGTGGTCAGGTACCCTTGCCGTTCATGTAGCACGCAGACCAAGCTGATGTAAATGGTTACGAATGGTCTGATGTGGCACTTGGTTGCCTCTCACCTCCCTTAAAAGTGCCTGGAGTTGTGTGGCGTTCATCATCCGATTCTGCAGGGCATTGTTTACAATGAAGCTCAGTGGCCACTTCCATCTGAGAACATCCTCCTTGAAGCCTTGCAATGTCGAGGTACTGTTGATCAGTTGTAAGGTGTTGTCTTGGTTTTAATGATGTCAAAATGTGAACAGCATGATGAGGAGGACTGTTAAAATCCCAATTCAAATTGATCTCCTAAATGTATTGGGCGATGCAGGGATCAAACACCTTTTGTGAATTTTGCCATTAAGCTTGTTGTTCGTTGTGCAAAAAGTACTGAAACAATGAACAATTGGACATGTGCATTCTAAAATTAAGAGATGGTCTCATTTACTTCATTTAAAAAAATGCAAGAAATTTTGGGCGACATTGTTCCAGCAGTAATGCGCCTGATAATGGCGTGCATTTAAACATGTAGCGAATGGGGCTGCGTCTGATATCGGATTGAAAAGATGCCAGATACCTGGCGCAGCCCCATTCATAGTTGTCGCCCTTTATGTTTATCTTTAAATTTCAACCAAAAGCCAAATATCCCTAACTTTTTGTGAGTAGTGTATACAACAATGTAACTACTATATTACAACCCTCATTGTAGACGAACATAAACAATATAATACTGCTCGCTATGTAACAGCTCTAAGGCAATGTTCACGCTGCTTATTTTGAGACGTATTTCAACCCGTAATTTGCGCCGTACTGCGTGAATTATGGGCTGAAATCCGTCTCTGTCATTACGGTAATCCACAGTTCTCATAGAGAACTATGGATTACGTCTCCTCTCCCCGGGCGTACAATACGACGGGGGGGGGGAGAGAAGTGAAAATGTCAAAATTTTTCACGGGTTACACGGAGAATACGCCATGTTATGGGGCCGGTGGGTGCCCCCGCCCCGTACAACGGCTAATTGCGGGGCGAATACGTCCCCCAAATTACGCCGTGTAAACATGGCCAATTACTGCCTCCCATGTACAACAATATTACTACAATACTGCCCTCTATGTAAAAATATAACTACACTAATACTGCCCCATATATATACAAGAATATAATTACTATATAACAACCCTCTATGCACAATAATATAAATAACATACTGTATTATTGCCCCCTATGTATAAGACTATAACAACTATAACACAAGGTATGTACAATATAACTACTTCATTAGTGCCCGCTGTGTTTAAAATTTAAAGACTATAAAAGTTCCCTTAGTACGCATTACGTAAAAGCTGTGTTTTACTCCCCTTCAAGAATATGCTACTATAATACTGTTTTTTTTGTGTAAAAGAATATAACTATATAATATACTCCCTATGTGTGAGAATAAAATACTATACTACTTTTCCCCTATGTACAAAAAATATAACTATATCCACTGCCCCTATGAAAAAAAAAAAAAATTGACATATTGCTCCCTATGTACAAAATCTAACTAATAAATTTGGGGGCCCCCTATGATAAAAATAACTATAGAATAATGCCTTCGATGAGCAAGATTAACTACTTAATTTCCCCCTCTTATGTAGAAAAACAAAAATACTCTTATGCTCCCTATGTAAAAAAATTTAAAAAATACTGTAGATTGCCCAATATAAAAAATATAACTATGTGGTAGGGTTTCCCTTGACAAAAGTATAATTTGCAAAAAATTACTGCCCCCCCTTTTGTGAAAGAAATAACTACTATAATATTGTCCCCATTGCACAATAGCATGACTGCTATCATACTGCTCCCCATGTACAAAAAAATATAAAAAGACAATACTGCCCTCTATTTACAAGAATATAACTACTACAATACTGCTCCCTATATACTTTATTAAATGGTAAATGACATTTTATGATTTAATTTATTCACTTTTAATTAATGAAAATTATTGAATATTTCCTTGTCCTTACACTGATATCTTATAGATGTAACATGCAGCAGATAATAGTGAGCTAAGCTCTCATCAGTATTGGTACCAGTCTCTTCTCTATAGTATTTTTTACGGGGGTTAGGGCTTGTTCAACCCGGGGTTTTGGATCCTTTTACGATCCGTTTTTTTGGCATTGAAAAAGCGCATCTAGGGAAGCGGATCCCCAAAAGCAGCTTGGATACTTAATTGGATCCGTTTTCAAGTTTTGACTTGCGTTTTATGCATTTGCTTTTGGATGCGTTTTCAGAAAGAAGAAAAGGGGGGATTTCCCCTCCCCCCCTTCCCCCTCATTCATCCCCTCTTGCCCCGCGCTCCCTTCATCCCCCCCGTCTGCCCCCCGCTATTCATCCCTCGTCCCGCCCCGCAGCTCCATTCTCCCCTGTCTGCCCCCCGCTCCATTTATCCCCTGTCTGGGCCCCCCCCCCAGCTCCATTCATCCCTCGTCTGCCCCGAGCTCCATTTATTTTCCCCCCGTCTGCCCGCAGCCCATTCATCCCCCCCGTCCTTTCCCCCCAGTCCCTTCATCCCCCCGTCTGCCCCCCGCTCCATTCATCCCCCCGTCTGCCCCGCAGCTCCATTCCTCCCCTCGTCTGCCCCGCAGCTCCATTCAGCCCCTCGTCTGCCCCGCAGCTCCATTCATCCCCTCTTCTGCCCCGCAGCTCCATTCATCCCCTCGTCTGCCCCGCAGCTCGATTCATCCCCTCGTCTGCCCCGCAGCTCCATTCATCCCCTCGTCTGCCCCGCAGCTCCTCCACTGTCACCGCCGCTCACCTGCGCTGCCGCCGAACACCGCCGCCGCCGCTCACCTGAGCCGCCGCCGCCGCTCGCCTGCGCCGCCGTCGAACAACGCCGCCCCTCACCTGCGCCGCCGCCGCCGAACACCTGCACCGCCGCCGAACATCGCCGCCGCCGTCGCTCACCTGCGTCGCCGCTGCCGCTCACCTGCACCGCCGCCGCAGACCTCTCCAGCGATCCCCGTCCAGCCTTCCAGTGCGCTTTTCGCGTCCGCTTTCAGGATGCAAAGCGCAGCTGATACGTGCCCGGAGTGTGGAGCGCTTTTGGACAGGTGCCAAAAGCGCACTCCATTATCTCCTGTGGGCTTTCACTTGCGTAAACCGCAATAAGAATTGACATGTCAATTCTTAAAGCGGATGCGAAAAGCGCAGTGCAGGAGAGCCCTTAAAAGCGCATCGCCGATCCCCCGTGGGACCAGCGATGCGCTGTTGCCATTCAGCTCAATGTTAATCACACTGACAATTGTTTGATCCGTTTTGCGGATCCGTAAAACGGATCCGTAAAACGGATCACAAAAACGCCGTGTGAACAAGCCCTTATACTTACATTTTACAACACGTTTCTTTTCTCTGTTTGTTCACACTTGCACAGTTTAGATCTGGTTTTAATATATTCCCAGCTGATGATAAAACAGATGAAGTATACAGTAAAAGTTTAGAATGGCATTTTTCCCACATCTGGTCCAGTGCACAAACAAGCAGAACTTCTTGGGTTTCTAACAATTCTGTAAAGGATCTGGCGGTGTAGCTAGAAGAGAGGGTGTCCTAAATGGAGGATTCAAATTTTACCCACATTATGAAACTGGCCCGCCCTTCGAAACATCACGCACAGGTGTGCGGACTGTGGTCTTTTCTGTGGCTCTCACTATGCGAATGGACTTGAACTAATCTACATGCATTTGGATATTTCTATCCCAAAGAAGCACCATGGACTTTTCCTAATAGTGACTGCAAGTACCTTTTAAATGATGTCTGTTACGTTTGGACTATGATGAAATTAAAAGTTATCCATGTCTGTGAAATATTCAGTTCTCCATTCTACTAAGGTCAATATGGTTTGGGAATTGAGATGTGAGATGCTTCTAAATAATACATGCTATGTGTGACCAATATATTCTATAGCCTGGTACCCGCTCCTCACCACTTTAATGGCCAATACTGGACCCTCTTGTTCTGGACAGGTTCTATCCACCCAATAGCAAACGAGGTGACAGCCATCAAGACTAGGGGCGACATGTAAGAATGGGGCTATGCCAGTTTTCTGGTGTACTTTGAGCCAAAAAGCTAGCATAGCCCTGTTCTATAGATATATGAGCAGGCACACTCCAAACTTTGGCATGATAAGTGCCTTTATAATGCACCAAAGATGTGGGGGCATTCTGGGGACGTGACACACAACATTTGTAGAATTAGATACATTTAAGAAACTTTGACGCCAAACCTAAGCACAGAACATTTAGAACAGCCAGACCAAGTTAAAGGTAGTGCCAAAGCTTGAGTTGTCGTATCGACACTACAATACGCCTGTATGTATGAACAAGTTAATACATTCTATGGCCCTTCCTAACCAGGGCCATATTTACAGATAATGCTGCTGTAGGCACTGAACCTTAACCCCTTAAGCCGAACGCCTGAAAAGTAGTTAATGACCAGAACATTTTTTTAGTTTTTGCCTCCTTGCGTTTCAACAGTTGTAACTTTTTTATTTTTTCAATTATGCAGTTGGATGAGGCCTTGTTGTATTCGAGACAAGTTGTACTTTATGGGGGAATAGTTTAAGTTCACTTATAAATAATTGCTGAATTTTTTTTTTTTAAAAAAATTTTTTTTACACCATTCACATTTCACACTTAACTTGTTAGATTAATTCTACAGGTTATTACGGTCGTGTGGATACCTACTATGTGTAGGGTTTTTTTTGTGTGTGTAATATATGCACAATTATTTTTTATTAAATATTTATTTTTATTTTATTATTTATTTATTTTTTCATTTTTTTTACACTTTTTATGGGGTTTTTTACTTTTTTTTAATTCCCTGAAGGAAGAACTGTTTTACTTTTTTTTTTTTTACACTTAGTAATGTCTTAGCATATTCATATGTGTGTCCTGGTAACTGGCTTATTACACAGACAGCTCTGGGGCCACTCTAGGTCTCCAGGGCTGACTGTGCAGCCGTTCCCCGGACTCTGTCGGGTCACCAGGTGTTCCGATCACCTGACAGAGCAGGGGAACCCTTTGATTGCACTGCAGTAATGCACTGATGCAATCAAAGGGTTAAAGCACTGGGTTGCGGAGGTTTCCTCTGCTCCCCAGTTCTTGCAGGGGATGCTCTGAGATCAGGGCTGTGTAGTACAGCCCCGATCTCAGCACAGCTGCAGCGCCCGGGCACCACAAACTCCAATGTCTGCAGCTTTGAGGGGCCTGCGTGTTAGATACTCCTATAAATGACATAATTTAAGAAACTACACCCCTTAAGGTATTTGCAGCAGTGTTTAAGAAGTTTGTTAACCCTTTAGTTATTTCACAGAAATGAAAACAAAGTGGAGGTGAAATTTAACTTTTTTTTGCAGATTTTCACTTTTTGTCCATTATTCATAGGAACACAGTATATATAACCAACTTAATATTTATCAGCTTAATATTGATTTCCCAGATTCTGCTATTTTCAGACATATCCCATATGTGGCCCTAGTGCGCTATATGGTTCAACCACAAGCCTCAGAGTAGGAGGAGCACCTACCGGACTCTGGGGTTTCATTTTCATTACGATTTTATTTAGGCACCATTTCAGGTTTGCGGACACTCTAAGGTGCTAAAACTTAAGAAACTCCCCTAAAAAGACCAATAATGGAAACTACACCCCTTAAAGAATATATCCCGGGCTGTAGTGAGTATATCAACCCCACAGGTGTTTCGAATTTTTTTTTTTTTTTTGTGTTAAGCTATCAAAATGTAAAAAAAATATTTTTTTTCCAACAATCTGGAATTTTAGCTGATAGTGTTTAATTTTTACAAGGAACAACACACAATTTCTTCCAATCTTGGCAATACCATATGGGGGACATGTATAAATGGGCTGCGCCAGAAGTCTGGCATCTTTTCAGCCCGAAGACTAGCGTTCACTATATTTTTAAAGAAGCGCACTGCAATGTCAAGCGCATTACAGCCCTCGGCACTTTGTAATGCGCCTGAGATCGACGTGTGCTGGAGGTGGGGCGCACTACAACCGTACAAAACTTCACATTTATGGCGCTAGAATGCGCCTGATTTATGACCTGCAGTAGACCGGTTCATAGATTTAGAAGCACAGGTGTTCCATAGTTTTTTTTATAGCATTTGGCCTGAAAATGGGGACGGGGGGGAGAGGGGAGAAACACAGTTCCATAAGTTTTTGGGGGCTTCGCCGTGCAGTATAAATGACATAATAACTTTACTATGGGGGTTGGTACAATTACAAGAAAATACATTTTATACAGTTTTTTATGTTTTATTACTTTAACAAAAAAGAAATGCATTTATAAAAAAATTTATTTTTATGTTTCTATATACAGAGCTGATCATGGGCTTGTTTTTTACAGGATGAGTTGATGTTTTTATTGGTACCTTTATGGGGTGCATATGACACTTTAATCACTTTTTAGTAAAGATTTTGTGAGGCGTTTGGCACAAAATACAGCAATCCTGATAGTGTTTTGTATTTTTATTTTTTACAGTGGTCACCGTGCGGTATTAGTGACATTCTCAGCAGGTCGATAGGATTACAGCATGTTTTACTGGTCTTACATAATAAAAATATTTTTATTCAAAAAGGAAAACACGTTTTTGCATCACCATAGTCTGAGAGCCATATTTTTTTTATTTTTATGTGAATGGAGATGTGTAGGGGCTTGTTTTTTGTGGGATGAGTTGACATTTTATTGGTACCATTTTTGGAGGGCAAAAGGCTTTTTGATCAGTTTTAATTCCATTTTTTGGAAGGTAGGGTGAAGAAAATATTGCAATCCTAGTAGTGTAGTAGTGTTTTTTAATTTGATTTTTAACAGGGCTCACCATGCGATATATGTGAAAAGTTAATTTTACTCCCTGGGTGGAGACGATTATGGCGATACCCAATTTATATATTTTTTTTATGTTGAAGCGCTTTAAAAAAAAAAAAAAAGTGTTTTTATTGTGTAAAACAATATTTATGCATCTGTCAGGATATGTTCATCTGGGCAGCCTTCCACCCATTTAACGCAACGACCTGCAAGGGTTAATAGGTCTGGCCTCGGACCACACCCTGGGAGAGGTGCTGCTCCTGAGCCAGAAGTGACAGCTCTCGGGACAAATCGGAGTGCCCGGATGCCACACCAATCTGCTGCGTGGGCGGTGTCCGGGCAGACCTTTTAAACCTCCCCAGTTCCTCCAGGCTTTGCCTGTCAAAGGTGTTCCCTTGTGATTTCCCTGTAGTCTTATGTACTGTAGTCTTCCTGTGTTTCTGACCTCAGCCTGTTTCTGACCTCAGCCTGTTTCTGACCTCACTTTTTGCCTCCGATTGTGTACTGCGCTCCTGACTGTGTTTGGACCCCGGCTTGTTTCTTACCTTTCATTTGGAGTATGTTTCATGGCTTATCCGTTACCGCACCGTTACCGACCCGGACTGATTGACTGCGTTTTCCCTGACGGCCCTGCACTTAGCAGCGTAGGGACTGTTGTCCATTTGTTGTCTGCCTCCCGAGGCAGCACGCAAAGTAGGCAGGGACAGTGGGCTGTGTGGCAGTCAGGGCCCACTGCACCTCCTTTGATGTGACAGCATCGCTATCTTCTGATAACATAACTTTTTTATTTTTGATGTTTTAATTGGTACCACTTTGGTGTTTATATCAGTTTTTGATTGCTTTTTATTCCATTTTATGTGCTGCGAGATGAACAAAAAAATTTAATTCTGTGGTTTTTTTTACGCCGTTCACTGTGCAGGTCAATTAACATTACAGAGTTATTGGGTGGGTCGTTATGCACGCAGCGATACCACATATGATTACTTTATTTTTTATCTTTTTTTGGGGTGATTGGAGTTTGTAAAGGGGAAAAGGGCGGGTGTTTGTGTTTCACTTTTTTCACTTTTGCACCTTTTTTCACTTTTACCCATAGGGGATTTGTATCAGTGATCTTCAGATCACTGATACAGTGGAGATCAGTACAGAGCAGACCTGCTCTATACTGGTCTCTATGGCAACTGTCAGTCATCATGCCCAGCAGTGCCCACAATGCATTGCAGGGCCTGGTGATGTTAAAGACAGCTGGGTATATACCGCTGGTCCTATGTTGCGGTTGTGAGGGGCCCACTTGTGAGCCCACATGATGTGCAGGACACACCGGTATATTAATTTGAGGAAAGGCACTTCCCGCTAGAACGTACTGATACGGCCAATGTCGATAAGGGGTTAAAGGCCCACTATGGCCCAGATCACATATTGCAGTAATGTTGTGTTTAGATCCTGCTTTTTTGCAGCATTTTTCCAAACAAAAACAATTTAGTGGCAAAAAATTTGATCAGAATGCAAATTTACTGCAATGTGTTGATGCTGATCCGTACAACTAAACCACCTAGAGGCTTTGATCCACAGTGGTCATGGCATTTAGGTGTTTTGAGAGAGGAACAACTCCCTCTGTCAGATCATATGCACCCCATGATATGATAGCAGGGTGCCGCTGCATTGCCATGGCAGCTGGGGGCCCGACTAAGGACCCCTGTTCTGTTATGTAGCTGTCTGAGGCAGTAGAAGACTGGCAGGTAGGATTACATAAGTAGTGCAGTGTTTGATGTAAGAAACTCCCTATTTTTGTTCTTTTTGCCTCATGAAAAACATAATATAAAGTGATCAAAAATCATTTATTTTACATTATTACAACATGTATCGCAAAACAGCACCAACTAAAACTACAGCTCATCTCACAAAAGTAAGCCTTCATTTAGCTTGTTGGAAAAAATAAAAAAAGTTATGGCTGTTGAAAGGTGGAAATGTAGTGAAATTGTCATTGCCAACAATCAATGCAAAGGTTTTGGTCCAGACAAATGTGAATAAACCCATATACTATTAAAAATAACACACATACATAAAAAAAAAAAAAAATAGATGCACACACTGTCACATGCACAATTTATATACATACACACACAGTATAAGTTTCAGCATGGTGCTTATAACCAACCATAGAGGAGAGGGACACAGCACAGAAGGGACTATAGACATCCTCCTGGTCCTAATCTGTTGTTTAAAAGGGTAATCTCACCACATTAATTAGCTTTATTCATGCATACAAAGGTAAATAAAGATTATTACCAGATACATTGCTGTTCTGATTTTGCTTTCTTTCCTATTTATAGCAGTGCTTACCTCCTGCTTATATACACAAGCTTCCCTAGGTTAGAGAACACCTCTCTCTGCTCTAGCGGCCCTGGCCAGGATGGTGATGTTTCTCCATGCTGTATCTTATCAGTAGCACAGGAGCTTGTTTATGTTTCTTACTGACAAACATTAACCCTTTAGAGCTCTGTAGCCTTTTACCCTGATGTTAAAACCCCTCTATCACCAATTTTCTCTAACAGGCTCAGCTAGGAATAGCAGAGCTGACATTTTAATCACTGCTGTAGAACCAGGAAGTGGAAGCCTTAAAGGGGTTTTACCACAAAGGTATTTCATGCCTGTTTTGTCTAGCTTCAGCTCTCAGTGTGCTTAAAATGGGGCCTGTCTGATTTGTTTGAATTGCCTATCACGTGACCCAGCAGGCTTGACATCACTATACCTTCCCCCGCAGTGTGCTCACTCTAGTCAAACAAAGGTGTGTTTATGTAAAAAGCTGTGAGTAGCTACAATGTACCTGGTTAATACTTCCGTCTTCAAACATAGGGGTTCCAGGTTCAAAACCCTGCAGGAACCAAACGCAGCTTTACCCCCGTTTTCTTTAGCAAGGCAGTGGTCATCTAGGAGGCAGTGGTTGTCTCCCTTCTGCCCTGTGGCCCAGAAGGGAGGGGATTATGCTCTGCTTCAGTATGTCACAGTACTTATTGCCATTCATGGTTCCCTCAATGTACTGTAGCTCTCCACAGCTGGCAACACTCATGTAGCCGCAAACCATGACAATCCCACCACCATGCTTAACTGTAGGCAAGACGGACTTGTCTTTGTACTCCTCACCTGGTTGCCGCCACATAAGCTTGACACCATCTGAATCAAATAAGTTTATCTTGGTCTCAACAGATCACAGGACATAGTTCCAGTGATCCATATCCTTAGTCTGCTTGTCTTCAGCAAACGGTTTGTGGGCTTTCTTGTGCATCATCTTTGGAAGAGGCTTCGTTCTGGAACAACAGCCATGCAGACCAATTTGATGTAGTGTGTGGCATATGGTCTGAGCACTGATAGGCCAAGTTCCAACCCCTATAACCTCTGCAGCAATGCTGGCAACACTCATATGTCTATTTTGAAAAGACAATCTCTGGATAAAACACTGAGCACGTGCACTTCACGTTTTTGGTCTACCATGGCGACGCCTGTTCTGAGTGGAACCTGTCTTGTTAAACTGCTGTATGGTCTTGGCCACCACGCTGCAGCTCAGTTTCAGGGTGTTGGCAATCTTCTTATAGCCTAGGCCATCTTTATATAGAGAAACCATTCTTTTTTTCAGATCCTCAGACAGTTCTTTGCCATGAGGTGCCATGTTGAGCTTCTAGTGACCAGTATGAGAGCATATGAGAATAATACGAGAGAGTATGAGAATAATGGGGCTCTGGTTTCTAATTCTAGTACCCAGAAGGCTTCTTGTAGTCTCACTAATTTCTCCCAATCCCCTCCTCGTGTTGGACGTTCTACCTTCTCTATCCCAAAAAAGAAAATTAGGGCGGCTATGAGAAGCCTTCTGGATACTAGAATTAGAAACCAGAGCCCCACTAGGGTTAAACTATCACAATGATTTTGCATACATTTATTAGAGCACATATTTATCAAAGTACAAATATATTTGTTTTTATTGTAATATTTGTAACATATGTCATTCATAAGCACTTGGTGATTTAGAATTGGCATGTGACACTGTTTGCTATTCAGTTTTTATTACATATTTTAAATGTATATTTGTGTAATGGTTTGGTAAGGGTTAAAGGAAATGTCAGTGATGTCAGAGGAAGCCCTTCCCACTGACTCTTATTTAAACCATGGTTCATAGGCAAGTAGCCATACCGTAAACAAGGGCGAGTTATACGCCCGAAACATGTAGGTTTTTACCTTGTTTTTTATACCCTCTACATGTAGTATTTTTGGTTAATAAAGCTCATCATTTTGTCATATTGCTGGAACCTACTACATTATTTGCATACAAGCTGTACACTTACTACTTTACATTGTATCAAAGTGTCATATCTTCAGTGTTATCTACAATATATGAAAAAAGCTTTGAGGTTCTGAGTTCACACGTTTTGATCAAAATATGTTTAAGCCATCCGCCAACTATCAATAGGACCTCAGTAAGGATGGTCCTATACTGTCCCTACCTCTCACTTGGGTCCAGTTCAGACCTCTCATTGAGTCATCAGACTTATATAATCCAGAGAGAAAAAAGCACCAGCTATATAAGCAGACCGCACCGATCTAGTAACCTGTGCAGATGCACAGCCATGTCAGTGTACACCAGGGTTCATATTGTTTTTCAGAAATGTTTTTTTGTGCAGAACTATACGTTGCATTTGGCATGTATTGCTTTTAACTTATATAGGGAGGAGTGTATGCCTCCATTTTTGGTTTTCTGCACCCCGCCCATCTGCACAGGTTACTAGATCAGTGCAGTATGCTTATAAAGCTGGCCTTTTTTCTCTCTGGATTATAGAAGTCTGATGACTCAATGAGAGGTCTGAACTGGACCCAAGTGAGAGGTAGGAACAGTATAGGACCATCCGTACTGAGGTCCCGTTGATAGTCGGCGGATGGCTTAAACATATTTTGATCAAAACGTGTTAACTAAGAACCTCAAAGTTTTTTTCATATCTTCAGTGTTGTCCCATGGAAATATATAATAATGTATTTACAAAAATACTTTTGTGAGATACTGTATGTTATGTAAACATTGCAAACGTGCAATACTTATCTCCAGCTGAGCTTAAGATGCACCATATATTATCAAAGGGAGAGCTCATAAGCATTTTGCTATTACCAAACACATGATACTTTAGCTGAATTTCTATAGTTTTTATGGTGACTTGGACAATATCTACTGCCTGATTAACCACACAAAATGCAATGTCAAATAATGCTTCTTTACAATATCCACATAATACTTGCAATGCCCAAATAATACCAGGCAATGTCTAAACAGTAGTTGGCTACTGGTGAAATCCATGTTGGTCCATGTATCACTCCCTAAAACCATCCTGCGCCAATTGACCAAACTGCATAAGATTGCAAATCTACCAAATGCCCAAGCTGAAGTTCTCATCTCATTTTGTAAAGTTCTAAACTATGTCCACATGTTGTTGGGCAGTATATGGTATTACTGTGGTATGGCCAACAAAATTGTGCAATCATTGGCCACCACAGATGGGCAGGGTTTTGTCTACTTGCAGTAGCTGTATCTTAAGGGTATGTTCACATGGCATAATTGCGCTGCAATGCACCCGAAGTATGGCTCGCAATTACATTAAAATCATAGCACTCAGAGTGCTATGATTTTACTGTGTTGGGGACAGGCGAGGTAAATGAGGGCTGGGTCAGAGGGCTATGGGAAGTACATGATGGCCAGCGTACACCGTGTGAATTCACCCTAAGACTTTAGCTAAATCCCACCCTTCCCAACATGTTAACAGTGTTGCAGAAATCCTTGTCAGATACATCCACATTTACTCGGTAATTTCTAGGTCTTGTGTCTCCTTAATACATTTAGGCTTGGTATGTTTCGCATTTCCTCAGTCACCAGTATTTTCTCTCCCTTACATGACTTTTTGAACTTGATATGATGTGAAAAACTTTGCTACCGATCCGCGCTCTCACCTTCACTGTTTTAAAGAAAGGGTCACACATTAAACTAATTTGCTTCACATTTGGAATTTTTAGGAATGACAGAAAGTCGGCCATGGAGGCCTTATTATACTGCCGCAACTGTCAAATCCTAAATCGATCCTTCTGTTAGTAACACACTAAGCCTGAGCGACTTGGCTTGCACGAGAACAACTGTAATAGGAAACATCCAGCGAACATTAATCAAGAAAAGTTTAACGTCATGCAGTGTCTGTCTATTTTACTAGCATTGCTGTTATATTTGGATACCCCGTGGCATGTTATAATGCAATCTATACAATATAAACAACAAGCAAAGCATCTACAGCCTTGTGCATTATGTCAGAGGAAATGCTGGGGTGGGGGTGGGAATGAGAAACAGATTTTGGAAAGTGGCTTGTATAATAAAACTCAGTTATCTTGAGTTTGGTAGTCAAGGAGTTTATCTATTCACATAAAAAATATCATTAAAATGTGGAAAGAGCCTGCCATGCACAGTGCTTATAACACAATCGGGGTATTATAAGTTGTAATTGGTGGCAATCAGGTTTTGCTTTTCTTGTTAAAGGGGTTGTCTCACTAAAAGATCTTTGCAAAAACAAGTCACTTTGCAATATGTGTCCATTAACAATGTCCTACCTATTCCTAGATATCCCCTCTTGTATGGGCTGCATCAGCTCCTCAGGTCACTATAGCTACAGACCTGTTCAATCTCTCTTGATAGGCTGCCAGCACTGGTTGCTATAGCTACAGACCTGACTTTTACTGCAGCCTAGTAGAAGCCAGTAAACACGCCCCTGAATTCAAAATTAAGCCAAGAAAACAGGACTGAGGTAAGATGAATCAATGTAGTGAGACAGCACCTTTAAGATCTGTACTTCTAAAAGAGCAGATTGTAGATGGTACATCACTGAGATCAACTTTATTGTACTTTATTGTAATGTATTGTCATCTTAAAAAGAGTTATATTGTTGGGAGAGGCCAACACATTATGATCCTGGTGGCTCAGTGGTTAGCACTGTTGCTTTGCAGCGCTGGGCTCCTGGGTTCAAATCCTACCAAGGACAAGCTCTGCAAGGAGTTTGTATGTTCTCACCGTCTGTAACAATCCGGCGGTAACAACGTACACTGAGGCGCCAATTGCTGGACAGGAACTCCAGGCACAGAAGCGGTGGTAGACAGGTACAGCAGGAAAACATATGCAGCAAGATATAGCAGGAAACCGGACTGGTATAACAGAAGGATATAGCAGGTAACTGGACTGGTATAACGGCAGGATACAGCAGGTAACAGACAGGTATAACGGCAGGATACAGCAGTTAACTAGACGGGTATAACAGCAGGATACAGCAGGTAAACGTATGAATCCAAGGACAGCAGAAACACAGTAGGTACTGGATGGGTACAGGGACAGCGGAAGACGACAGACAGGTGGTCAGGAGCTCTGATGGACTGCAGGAACTGGACCAGGTATCTCAGGGGTTAAGTCCAGAACAACAGACCTGAGAAGCTGGCAGGAGCTCAGATGGACACAGCACTCAGCATGAGGCACAACACAACAATGGACTGACCCTGTGCGCCCAAGAAGGCGCAGTGCACGTACAGGACCCCACGAAGCAGGAGTAACAGGACAGGCAAGTCTACAGCGGAGAACACAGGCTGCCAGGACCCCTGCACAGGGAGCCCCAACAGAGACATGGCAGGCATGGACACAGCGACGGTCCAAGGCAGGGCCTGTGGCGTGAACCGTGACAGCATCCTTGTTTGGGTTTCCTCTGGGTTCCCCCACACTCTGAAAAACATACAGATGGGATAATCTGGAATTTAGACTTTGAGCCCCAGTATGGACAGGGACCAGTGTGAATAATGACAATTTTTATACAATGCTATGGAATATAATGGTGCTATATAAATGAGTGAATCAATATTCCATTGAGCGTCTACCAATCCTAAGAATACACTATATTCTCTTTACTATTTACCTTGGTCACTTGCTGGGCAGGAAAAATCAGCACCTAATTCAGGAAGCAGAGATCTTGAACATTTAAAGAAATGGAAACACACATAATATTAGAAAGTTATTGGGATTTCATCATTCAGCAATTAAACTTTAATTACACTGACACAACTTTATGAGATTGGTTGCACTAGAACTCTGTCACTAGGTCAACACCATAATCTATCACCTAGTAATATGGATACTCTATTTTAGGAAAAAATATATAGTGTAACAGTTTGGTGCTGTATAAATAAATGTTTTTTACGTTAAAGAGGTTTTTTTTTTTTTACCATGCAGTTTCACAGTGCCACAGCCAGCTTCAGACTTACACTTCTTAGTTAGGCTGTGGGTGGTTTTGTAGCAGGGACTGACATATCAGATCTGCTATTCCTGTTACAATAATATGAGAGCAAGAGATTTTTAATCTGTAGTGTACAAAGCATCAAAGTTCTAAAGGATTAAATTTGTCACAACTTAGGTAAAAAACCAAATGTGCTAGAAATAAGATCCTTCAGGGAATGACTCACCATGGTCAGCCAGCAGCTAGTGGAACAATCAGATAAGAGAGAGAGCAGTGAGAGGTGGTCAGTAACCAAAAGTAGATAAAATCTTCTTTATCTGCTGGACAATGCAAAATTGAAAACAGTAATGCATTTGATAATAGTCTTCAATTACCTTTCCCTTCATGTTAAAAGTGATGAGAAAATCCCTTTAACGTTTCCGTTTCTTTTGGTCTTCAGTAAACAAGATGCTTACCTAAAGAGGACCTGTGATATATCCTGTCTGTTTTAGTAAACATTTATGTTCCCTTTGAAATAACAATTCTGGAGTCTTTTCTCTTGGTTGCTGCCCTTCCGTTAATGAAAGAAAATCTCACAATGGTCGCTGAAATAACTGGAAACTGCCTAAAATATACTGGAAATCAACTAATGAAAATCAGAAATTGGTTTTGCATTGTGGTTCAACCGAAAAATTTAAAAAAAACAAAGTAATGAAATTGGCCTGGATAAAAATTATGGTACCCTTAAAGGGGTTTTGCCACAAAGTAAAATTGACGTGGGAAGCTTGCAAATTAAATAATAAACATTTTCACCATTCATCCTTATTAAAAATTCTGCACCGTTTTTGCTTTAGCTGCCCTTTTAGTGATCCATTGTTTACAGCTCATCTCCAGGGGATACGACCAGGGCTGAGAGCTCCTTAGTACGTGTCGCACATTCCCAGCCCTCATCTCTACTATCAGACAGCTACTGAGTGTTCAAACCCCAGGTGCTGTCATTCTACTCCCATCCTCTGTGCTTCTTACTAATTATTGAAACAGTGCAAATAAATTAAAAAAAGAAACCTCAATGAGCTATGTGTATTGATAAAGAAAAAAAAATCCACAGGTTTGGTTCCTGCAGGGATTTGAACCTAGGACCCCTTACCTCTAGGCTACAGTGTAGCTACTTGTACCTCTGTAAATAAACAGACCTTTCTTTGACTAGAGTGAGGAAAGGCCTGGTGATGTCATCCTGCTGGGTCACATGATAGGCAATTCAAACAAATCACACACGCCTCCTTCCGAGCACACAGAGCTGAAGAGCTGGATGCAGGAGGTATGAAATGAGATCGTGGCAAAACCCCTTTAACTTAAAGGAGTCTTCTTATCTTGGTTTTCACAGAACCACAACCATCTTCAGGCATAGACTATGCCGCCACAGCATAGCAATAGGATCATATTTCCGGCGGTTTTAGGACTTTAAACCCACTGAAAATATGATCCTGCAGGCAGCCCCAGAGACGACAATAGAAAAAGCCACATGTAGTCTCCACCGGTTGTTGTTTCTCTGCTTGTCTTCTGGCGCCGGTGTAATATACAACATGGATAATACGCCGGTGCTTTGAGTTTTTCGTCGTCTTTCCATACAATCAATTGTATGGGCCAACGGCAAAAAAGGAGAACCGACCTCGGTTTTTGTGCAAAACGTGACAAAAACCGTGGTCGTGCATCAGACAAAAACTGGTTGACTTTTGGCCGTTTTTTGTCTGATGCAGTGGGGATTCAGCCTTACACTTCCTGTTGAGGCTGAGATTTTCAGCTTTCCTATTCTTGTTAGAGGGGCATTATTGTTGGAGGTTTCCAAACAGCAGCACGTACAAGGCTACAAAGCTCTAAAGGGTGTAAGTTTGTCAGTAGGTAACATAAACAAGCTCTGTCTCCATCAGATAAGAAACAGCAGGAAGTGATATCACCATCCTGGCCACTGCTGCTAGAGTCTGTTAGAGTAGAGAGAAGTGGTTGGTAACCTAGGGAAGCTTGTGTACTAAAGCAGGAGATAAGATCTGCTCTAACTTTGAAGCAAAATCAGGACAGCAGTAAGCATTTGGTAATAGTCTTTATTTGCCTTTGCCTACACGTTTAAAGCTAAGCAATGCAATGGCAATACCCCTTTAATATACTGCACAATTTTTTGAGACGATCACTTCAAAAACGTTTTTGGAACTTCCAATGAGTCTTCTGCACCTGTCCAAAGCTATTTTGGCCCAGTCCTTGTGAGCAAATCTAATAGAATTTATATCAGGGCTCATAAAAGACACCTCAGAATAGCCCAATGCTTTGCTCTTAGCCTATCTTGAATGTTTTTAGTTGTGTGTTTTGGGTCATTATCCTGTTGGAGGATACATGACCTGTGACTGACACCAAGCCTTCTGACACTGGGCAGCACATTTTGCTCCAGAATGACTTGATAGTCTTGACATTTTATTATACCCTGCACAGACTCAATACACCCTGTGCCAGAGACAGCAAACCTAAACAAGCCTCCTTCATGCTTCACAGTAGGTACAATGTTCCTTGTATGCTTAACTTTTGTACACCTGTGAGTTGATATGACTTGCCAAAAAGCTCCAGTTCTGTCTCATCTGTCTAAAGAACATTCTCCCAGAAGCTTTGTGGCTTCTCAATATGCATTTGGCAAATTCCAGTTTTGCTTTTTTATTATTTGCTTTCAACAGTGGTTTTCCCTTCGGTCATCTTCCATTAAGTCCACTTTGGCAAATAGGTGTGGTAGATGTTGCAATCTAACACTGATGTACCTTGACCTTGGAATTCACCACTAATCTCTTTGGAAGTTGTTTTGGGTTCTTTGGTTATTATATGTCTCTTCAATCTGTCATCAATTTTACTCTTGAATTCACATCCAGGGAGATTGGCTACAGTCCCAAACACCTTAAATGTCTGAATAGTATGTGCATCTCTAGTAACAGGAACATCAAGCTGTTTGGAGATGGTCAAATATCCAAACCTAGAACTGCCAGTGATTTCTTAAACTCCTGAACAACTGTCCCCTATGATTCCGTTGGTCCATTATCAGCTGTGAAACACACCACGACAAAACAAACAGCACAGAGACTACATTTTCACTCCCTTGAAATAGGCATACCTGACTGAACTATTCCAAAGTTTGAAAAAACCAGTGATGCTAATTAAATGACACATCTTAGTTTAACATGTCCCTTTGTTCAAATTATTTTCAGTGTTTTCTAAGGGTATCATTATTTTTTTCCAGTAACAAGTTGTATTAGTTTTCTTCATCTCTTTTTTTTTTTTTTTTTTTACTTTTCATTAGTTGATTTTCAATTTATTATTACTTTGGCAGTTTCAAATTATTTCAATGACCATTGTGAGCTTTTCTTTCTTTAACAGAAGGGTACCAACAATTTTGCCCATGTGTGTAACACAGAATATGTTTATAAGGAGAATATATTTCTAGGAGTAGTAAGAAGTGTCACAGAATTTAAAATCTTTCATTAAAGATGACCTGTAGCTACTCCTGATAAGTTTATCTGAGTAAAACTTTAGTTCCCTATGAAATAACAAAACTGAGCATCTTCCTCTTCTACTAATAACTCCATTGTGGCTGCTGTTCCTCTGTTATCTACCATCGTTTCATCAATAAAGCTTTATGGAATTTCAAACAAAATAAAAACAGAGACATAACAATATCTTAAATATAACAAATTGTACAAAACAGCAAATAGGCCTCATGTCATATTTACTGTAACTGTTTAAGAAATAATACAATTAGCATTAATGTAAATAGTTGTTTAGCAACAACAAATGTTGTTGAGCTATAATGTAAAGTTATTATGATAATATAATATAATAACTGCATAGGTTAAGATGTAATTATGAATAACAGAACTCCCTGGTCTCTAACCATTCTCAATAAACCAATAATCGCAATTTACTTTTATACTGTAATCAGGTAGAATCCATGGAGACAATTGTTCTTAACATCTAAAAATTCAATCTTGTGTGGGTGGCACGACTAACTTGTTTTCGCATCCTGTAATTGATCTTTATTCTGCTTAAGAACTTTGTTTGTGGATGATGTTAGAGTTTCTTTCAGTGTGACGCTATTGTAGTCCTTGCAGCAATCGGGGCATATGATAGCACTGTATGAAAAGGATATGGTACGTTATGAAAAGATAAGTCTAACAAAGCTAAATTCAGGTGAAAAGAAGATTTTTCAATTTCAACCATAATTTTTTTTTTACCGCAGCTCTTTCCAATTCTCTCCACAAAGGTTGGATTAACTGGGCAATTCCCCCCAATAGTAAAAAAGGAACCTTGACCACATTTTCAAACTAAAAAGGAGTACCCCAGTTTTATTGGGCAAAAAGGGCAGTGGTTAGGTACCAAAAAAGATAACTTTTTGACTTTCCATGGGTTAGCGCTTTAGAGTACCAGCATTTTATTTGCCGTTTTGAGCGTTTTCTGTGGAACAGGTTTGAACAATTCTGCTTCCCATTTACAGCAAACTTGGGTTTTAACAAAGAATCACCCTCATATAAATTTGATTAAACCTCTGTTTTTTCCCAAAGGGAGATTATGGAAAGGAAAAGTGTGAGGAGTTCGGCCAAGAACAGATTATACAGCATGTTGATTTGTAGGACAATAAAAATTGGTTGGAGGATTAAAGTATTGTTTAATAAAAAACAAAGAATTTTAAAATGGTCTAAATGAAAAACATGTTTTTTTTGTTTAAGTCCCCCCTCCAAAAAATATTTGATTGGGTTTTTTGGGCATTCCCTGTGGAGTACTAAAAAAAAGGATCTAAGTTTATCTATATGAACTTTTTGGGTTTTTGGGGCAAAACATTTTTGCCTACTAGCGTGGCATGGGGCAGGTCAGTAGTTTTAAAAGTTATGGGGTTTCTGTCACACAAAAAGGCCATGGGGGTCCCTTTAAATTTGGGCCCTTGAGGATTTTAAAGTTTTCAATACGTAACAGTGTTGAAAATGAGGGAGTTCCGAACAGAGATAAAGGTTCTAGTATAGAAAACAATTTTTATTTAAAAGGTTGAACAGAAGGCCACCCCAAAAACTTTTCTGTTAAATATTGTTTTAGAAATATGGGCGTTTTTATCCCTAAAAAATTTTAGTAATTGATTTAGAGTTTCTGAGGGGGTTTTGAGGGGGAAAAAAAAGGCGGAATTTAAATATATAGGATCTAGGCAAAAGTACCATCTTGGTTAATTAATACGTGCCAGCCAGGATAAAAAGGAAATTGATTTAAGTCTGTTGTTTCCCGATTTAAAAAAAATAATTTCCTCAAGGTTTTTTTCTATAAAAAAAAAAGCTGTGGCCCATATAAAAAAATATAAGGATTGTGATTTAAAGGGGGAACTGACAATTTGGGGGGGGGAGAATAATTTTGTTTGATTTTGTTTATTTTTTAATAGAAAATTTGGGAATAACGGTCCAACAATCACGTAACACAGGATGGATTTGTTGGGTTTCTGAATAAATTAAAAAAATCATCAACATAGGGTTTCGACTGTGTTTGTGGCGTTTTTTAGGTGAAACTTTTAAATTTTGGGGAAAATTTCGTTTATCTCAAAACCCGAGGTTCAAAAAGAGATATAGATTAGGGTGACAATGGGGACCCCTTTCTGTTTTTCCATTAGAGATACTAAATTTTTCTGAGAGGAATCCAGATGTGTAAACCCTGGCTGACGGGTGAGAGTAAAGAGTCGTAATAGTTGTGAGTATTGGTTCACTAAAGCCAAATGTTTGCATAGACTTTTTCATATAGTCACATTTTATCCTATCAAAATCTTTTCCTCCGTCTAGTGACAGGAGAGAAAAAAGTATTTTTTGTGCATTTGTCTGTTGTAGAACATTTAAAACCCGTTGTATGCCATATCTTGTCTGTCTTCCCTTAATAAATCCCATTTGGTCCATATTGATTAAGTGAGGAAGCCCATCGTTAAGCCTACTCACCAATATTTTGGAATAGATTTTAATGTCAGAGTTAAGTAGTGAAATGGGGTCTAAAAATTAGTCACCTAAATCAGTAAATTTATTGGTTTGTATAAGTGGAGATAGTCGCATAGAGCATCTCTGCTGGTGGTGCGTCCGTTGTAGTGATTACATTAAAGAGTCGGGACAAATGTGGGATGAAAGTAGTAGCAAATAATTTAAAATACTCATTAGTAACGTCATCTGGTCCAGGGGATTTGTTGCATTTTAGTTTATGAATAGTTTTTTTCTATTCCTAAAGATGTTGTAAGCATGATTAGGGAATCATGTTGTTTTTGGGATAAGGAGGGGAGTCATATTTTCCTTAAAAATGTATCAATAACTTGTTTTTGAACTGTTGGGATGTTTTGTTGGTGTTAAGATTGTATTGAGAGCTGTAATATGTCGCATAGGCGTAGGATATCTGTTGTGAATTCTATACCTTTGTATTGTTAGAGGAATTAATGTATGGTATTCTAGATTTGGCCTGTACTATTTTTATTCCTCTAGCTAAAAGTTTGCTGGGTCTGTCAACTTGTAGGTAAAAGTTCAAAAGTAATCTATTTAAATTGGTTTCATATTGTTGTAAATGTAGGGTACGGAGTTGATTACGAAGGGAGGTCAGCTCATCTTTGATTGTAAGTTATTTATTTTAAACTAAGATTCTAGATGTTAGATTTTATCTAGAAGGTTATTAATATGCTTTTCCCTGTTATGTTTTTCTTGGCGTATTTTCATAAAATTTTTTTTACTATGCTTTTGGGCGAATGTTTAATTTGGCGCTATTAGCCCGTTCTTTAAATCGCTTTAAGTTAGTGTAGGGGCCCCAGAATGAAAAAAAATGTTGTTTGCGGGTTTAAACATACAGATGAGTCTGTGCCGACGAAAACTCAGGAGCCCATCTTTAAAATTGGCCCAGCTTTTTAAACTGTTCTGCGCAAAGTTTGGGAAAAAAAGGAATCATAATGTGTCTATTCTACTTTGTGTGCGACGCCCCAGAATGCCCAAAACTTTGGCGCACTAAAAAGGGTTTTGGCGCAGTCGAGGCACTTATTGGTCAAGTTTGCAGTATCCTGTTCTCATTGTAGAACGGGTCTACTACAGTTTTTGGGCAAAATTCTGGCGCAGCCGTTAAATGTCCCTATGTGTGCACCATAAAATTTCTTTGGGGGGGGCGGGGGAGGCTTATCCAAAATAATTGTGAAGATTTGGAAATTTTGACGATTTTTTTTCCCCAATTTTAAAGTAAAAAATTATTAGTTGCCGGGCGAAATGGAAGGGGGGGGAAAGGATCTATCAAAGTAGTATTTTGGGTGCAAAATTAGACCTGTTTTGTATTATTTTGAGCAGAAAGGGGTTAGCAATGTTTGTTGTTAGTTAGAAAAAATAAATTTAGAATGGTGTTTCTTGTGCAAAAATTTTTGTAAAATCTGTTTTATGGGTTTTAGTAAAAACCACGGTCATGTAAAATTTTTCCCCTATCGGGGGTGTTTAGTTTGGGCATATTTAGAGCAAACCTCTGGACCTTTTTCTGGCCTTTCAATTACTTATTGAAATCTCCCCAAATCACTAAAATTGTTTTGGCACTTTTTGCTTATCCTTTGGAGTAAAATAAAATTTATTTATTATTTGGGGCTTTTCACAAGAATAAAAATATGAAATTTTAAAATACTTTTAAAATTTATATCCACCTCGGTCAATGATAGATTGAGTAGGGAGAGGCAAAAGGGTCTTTAATAAAGATGCACTCCAGTTTTTTTTAGATCTAGTGCGGAGTGAAAAAGAATATAGGATTTTTTTATGATTAAGTCTGAAAAGGTGTCCCCTTTTTTTTAAAAAGGGTTTCGTATAAAATTTTAGGAATTTGAATTAAGAAGGATTCTTGAAAGGGGAAAAATTAAAGATGAGTGGGCGAATTGATTTTAACAGAGTGGAATTTTTTTTAGATTTCAGGGAAAAAATTCGGGGTTTTGAAAGAAGTCGAAGGGTTTGGGGGCTTCAGGTGAACGAAAAAGTGCTTTTGAAATTTATAAAAAAGGTGCGAGACAAGGGGGTTACATTTTGGGGCAAAGTACTTGGGAGGAAGAAAGGGGATAGCCCGCAGGAACCCCCCTGTGGCCCGAGATGGGAATTTTAATCAGAGACCGGGGGGGGATTCTGTGGGGCACCGCACTATATAAGTTTGGGCGCGACGCTGGGAAACTCATAACCCCTTTTCACTGTACTGATTAGGGAAAGGGGCTTTCCCCGGCTGTTGTGATTTTCCCTTTCTGAAAAACCGAAATTTTTTTTACAGGATTTTTGGGGGGTGGTTGGTTTGTCTCAAAAATTTTTTTAAGGTTTTTTTTTTTTTTTTCTCTTAACGTTTATTTTGGTTTTTTTGGGGTATTGGATTGAAAATTCCCGTGTGCTTTCCCGGCAGTGATATACCTTTTAATGTATCGTCAAGAATTGAAAAATCCAAGGGGGGTCTAAGCCTTGTTCCTGTTGTATTCTTTTTAAAAAAACAGCGTTTTTTAAATTTCAAATACCAAATTAATTTTTGGCTGCTCAATTCTTTTTTCGCAATTTACATCCAGGGGTTAATTAAACGTTGTTCTTTCTTTCTGTGGGGGGGACTAAAAGAAACGTCTTTTTCACCGGCAAAAAAAAACATTTTTCCTGTAGCATAATTTTACAAGGAAGGTTAAATTACAATTTTTACTTGTTTTGGGGAGCGTAAAAAAACATGCCCTTTTTTTAAACGTACAAAAGTAGTTTTTTTGGGGGGGTTGTCAATTGTTTGGGCAATTTACATCCCCGGGTTAAATTTTAAACATTGTTTTGTGCTGTAGGACTAAAATAAACCGTCTTTTTACCACCAAAAAAAAATTTTTCCCGTAGGTTTGTTTTACAAACGAAGGTTATTTACAATTTTTTTTTTCTTGTTGTTTTAAGTAAAAAAAAACGCCATTGTAAAAACGCTTTCAAAGCTGGTAGTTTTTGGGGTTGCTCAATTGTTTGGGGCAATTTACATCCAGGGGGTTTAAATTTTGCGTTGTTTTTGCTGTGGTGAAATAAAAAAAACCGTCTTTCACGCCCAAAAAAAAACATTTTTTCCTGTAGCATAAAATTTAAAAAGCGGAAAGGGTTAAAAACAATTTTTTCTCTTGTTGTGTTTGCGTAAAAAACCGCCATTGTAACAGCTACAAAAACTAGTAGTTTGTGGGGGGCTCAATTGTTTGGGCAATTTAAAATCCCGGGGTTTAATTTTAAGCGGGTTTTTTGTGTGGTGGGCTAAAATAAAAAAGTCTTTACCGCCAAAAAAAAAAATTTTTCCTGAAGCATAAATTTTACAAGGAAGGGTTAAATTAAAAATTTTTTCTCTTGTTGTTTTAGCGTAAAAAAAACCCCCATTTTAAAAACGCTACAAAACTGGGAGTTTGTGGTTGTCAATTTTTTTGGCGCAATTTTCTTCAGGGGTTTTAAATTTAAATATTTTTTTGCAGGGTTTGTACTCCGTGAAAAATTTTTTTTTCACCGCCACAGAAAAAATTTTGTAGCATAAATTTATAACGAAGGTTAATTAAGCCTGTTTTTGCTTTTTTCATTCAGTAAAATTTAAAAGAGTTTTTTAAAAGGGGAATACAAGTAAATTTTTTCCCGCCCATTTGTGGAGCGCAATTTATATCCAAAAGGGGTTTCCTAAGCTTGTTACTTGGGGTTTATTTGGAGTAAAAAACAGGGTGTGGGATTTTAAAATC